>MU681009.1:55534-85810 GCA_026770625.1 Nicotiana glauca | reverse complement strand
TCAACAGATTAAAGTCGTGCGCATTTGTGAAGCAACATTGACAAAGTGTTTGATTGAATTCTCCCCTTAGAATATATTAATAGATTATATATTTGTCAATTTTTTTTTATATTTACTAAATATATATTCACTTATCAAAGACTTATCTATAATTTTAATAAAGTAAGATTGAAATAATATTCATGTAACAAAAGAACCCAAAAACCCTAAAAACCCGACAAAACCGAACCAATCCAAACCGATATAGTTGGTTTGGTTTGGTTTTGATAAAAACCGAACCAACCTGGTCCATGCACACCCCTAGTGAGGTGCTTACTCCTATAATGCTCAAATTTCGTTTTATCTTTCAGTTGGATATATTGTGAGTACTAAAAAATATAATTAGGAAAAACATGCATCTCAAAGGAAGAACAAGCATAATGGAGTTCGTATCTTAAGTTGGTATGATAAGGTGTATAAAGTAATTTGTTACCAATGCTGAAACCAATACTGTAAATCTTGTGCTGTGCATATACAATCACGTACGGAGAGAAGAGTGCTGACGTTATTGGGTGAGAGATTGACAATTTTGCCTCTACTAATGAATGTTTATATTTCTTAATACTCTTCATAAAAAAATCCTCCATTTACAAAGAAGAGCAAATAAAATCATCTAGTGTGCAATTGTCATCAGATTTTCGTATGCCATGAAGCCAACCACCGGCTGCACTCTGGAGAAGATTTTAATTTCATATGCCTTTGGCTTCTTGCTTCTTTTCTCTTTTTCCTCTTCTTGTTCTACTAGTGGGGGTTTTAGAAGAACTCACCTATGGGCTGGGCACCTCAGGCTTCGAGGCATTATGATGCTCATGTCATGGAGAAATCCTCACCAGTGATGTGCTACTTTTTATGATCCTGACGTGGTTGATGTTGTATTTTTATTTGCAGTTCAAACAAATTTGCCTGGGATCAAAAAAGTTTTAACTCCATCCTTTTTTCTTGACACACTATAGTTGGAGTTTGATGCAAGCTGCCTCTATTGTGATGGCGTGTTAGCCAAAAATTTCTTTTGTGAGTTTCATAGTATGAGCACGATGATTGCTTGCCCTATATGAATCCTATAAAATTAAAGAAATTAGATTTTTTTTCCAAATTTTTGCCATTTTATAGAATTTTTGTTTAATTGTTTGCATTTTGTGCATGTTTAAGTTTTATTTAAATCATGAAAAAAAATACCAAAATATCATGCATTGCATTTAGGATTTATTTTTACATTTTTAGAATTAATCAATAATTATTTTCTTTATAAAAATTTAAAAATCATAAAAATAGCTCATTTTTATATTTTTTTTGGCTTTCAATTTTAGTTTATTCATTTTTCTCTTTTAATTTAGGTTTAAGGGATGTTCACAATTTTTATAATTAGTTAATTAATTTAATTTCACATTTTTAGATAATTTAGAATTTTTAATTATTCAAATTTTTAATTTTAAAAGAGAGAAAAGAAAAAGAAAAAGAAAAGAAAAGGATTTGTTAAATAAAAGAAAATTGAAGAAGAATTTCAGTTTTTCAAAATTGGGCCAACCCCCATGCACCCCAATCCAGCCCAACCTTTCCCCCATATAATTAATGGGTTTTTTCCTATCTATATCATATATGAAACCTTATTACTAAAAATATACATATTTCCATTATTACCCTTCATGCTTATATTTTTCCTACAAAATTTATACCATTCATTAAATACCCAATATTAAGAGCTGATTCCTTCCAAATTAGGCGCCTACAAATCTGGGATAAATATTTGAATAGTTATTCCTTCCAAATTAGGCGCCTAAAATTTTGGGACTAAATATTTTTTCATATTCACATCAGATTTATTTCCTCCCTTTTCTGTAGGCTTCTCTTTCCTCATTTTTCACGTATTTTTGTTTCTCCAATATTATTCCCATTTGAAGAATGACTCAAGAATGTGCAAAGAAGATACAGATGCTACTAGCGCCACAAACAAGAAGTTCGAAATAGTAATGAATAAAACGAGATACTCCCTCCGTTTCAATTTATGTGAACCCATTTGACTGGGCACGGAGTTTAAGAAAAGAGAGAAGACTTTTGATCTTGTGGTGTAAAATGAGGCACATATATTTTGTGTGGCTATAAATCATTGTGTAAAGGTAAATTGTTTCCAAATAAGGAAAGGGGTCATTCTTTTTGGCACGGACTAAAAAGGAAATAGGTTCACATAAATTGAAACGGAGGGAGTATATGCAACATGCCACTTCTAGGTTAACAGAAAACAACAGGGATGTTGCAACAGTGAGTAGATTTGAAGCTGGAAGAATAGAAAAATATATTGGTGAAATGAAACTATCTAAGTTAAACATCTGCTTCCAAACACAAAAAAGTGTTGACTACAAAATTTTCTCCTAATCTGCAAATTTTCTCTTTATCTATAAAATTTCTACAAATAAATTATAAATAAATTTAAGTATTGTATAAAGTTATATTATTTTTAAGGGTATCTATAAAATTACTACATTTATACTACAATTAAACTATAATCTATGTTGAAAAAAAATGTTGACTACAAAATTTTCTCTTCATCTACAAAATTTCTACAAAAAAAACTACAAATCAGTTTAAGTATTATATAAAATTGTATTGTTTTTAAGGGTATCTATAACATTACTACACTTATACTACAATTAAACTACAATCTTATGTGGAAAAAAATGTTGACAACAAAATTTGCTCTTAATCTTCAAAATTTCTACAAAAACTACAAATAAACTACAATTGTACCCACACTGTCACACTTATATTGGGTCATATTTAAGTCTTTTCAAGTTAAACCAACACAAATACAAATTTCAAGCTACTAGCGAAAAATTGCACAAGATCAACTAGGATTAAAAAGAAGAGAAAATGAAGAAATTGTCGATGAGAAGCTTTAAACTCGAGGAGAACCAAATAGAAGGTGAATCAAGAGTTTAGGACTGAGATATTGATTTGCTGACTTCATCTTCTTTTTCAGATCTAGCTAGTGTTTTGATTATTCTACATCCTGATGGTTACGGCCTTTTGAACCTCGCCGGAGGAGGTTACAGAAGATTCATATGGCTACCCCACAAATTCTTTGTATTTTTTGAGAAGAAGAAGGAATGGAGAAGAGAAAGAAATGGGAGGGGGAAAACGCAGATCTTGGGAATTAAGGGGAGAGAGAAACGTGGGATATATGGACACCTTTAATTAAGAAGTAAAAAACTGCTAATTAATTATGCCTCTAAATTAATTACAGTATATAAATAGTAATTTGGTATGCTGAAATATAATTAACTCAAACTTTAAACATTGAGGGTAATAAGGTTTCATATGTGATATAGGAAGGTAAAAATCCCTATAATTAATTAATCCCCAGCCCAAATATTCACAACCAAGTCCAAATAATCGGATCTGACCCATTATTTTGACCCGCCTGTTTCCTCTATTATATAAACCACCTCATAAGATTTTCCCCAAATCAGGAACCGTAGAGAATCAAGGAAAATGGCGCTATTGTTATCTCCTTCACTGAGCCCGACCCCAACTCGCATAGAGCTCGCCCGAGTTCACTCATCGGTCCCTCCTCTCCACATCACCTCTATTTCCCAACGGATTTGTCAAAGAGGAGAATGAATATTCCCTAAAAATCGCGGATTTATGTACAGAGAGGATAATTGTTGGATGAATGGGAGTCGTGGATAGATATGAATTAATCCACGCCCTCCATTTGTCCTAAAATATTCAAAAACCTGAAGATTTTTTCGAATTTGGGCGGTTTTTTGAAAGTTTTTGAAGGCTATATATATATGAGGTAAGTCTAGGAGAGGAAAAACTTAGGAGAAAAAGTCTTGAAGATTTAGTAGTAGAATTTCTAGGGGTTTTAAAGTCTTCTTTTCTCTTCAGTTTTTTTTAGTCAGCAAATTTCTTTAAAAAAAAAAAGAACGAAAAAATGTACAAAGCATATCCTGAGGTTGTTTGTTTTAGTTCATTTTCGAAAGGAAAAATAAAAAAAAATTATTAAAAATCTCAGCTTTCTTCCTTGATTCCGAGTTTTCAAGAATGGTTCTTGAATTGAAGTTTTAAGTTGGAGTTTGTGGCTAGGGTCCGAATTTTCGGCGTTGTTGATTTCTGTCCGAATTTCTTAGTTGCGATTTGGATTCGTTTGGTTGAAGTTGTTATTTGGTTGCTGGCCGAGCTCTCATTCTCTGTCTTGATTTTTATTTGGCTTCTTTGTCTTCTAAATCTCATCCTTGTGTAATTTAGGTACGTTCTTGTTCCTGTTTATTTGTTTCATACAATGGTAATGACAAATGCATATTTGTAGTGATTTTGAAAGTGATACAGTGCACATGCACACGGAAGGTGCCATTTCTGGGCTACTTATGTGTTCTTTCCTCCTTTAAATGTGCTTATTATGCGTGCATTTGATATTTAACTTCAAATGCATTTGCGAAGATTCAACTTCAAAGGCCCCGTGAATTTGATATTTCAGACTACTACTTTATTCTCTTTTACGTCTTAGTATTTGTACTTGAAAAACATTGCTCTCTTGTCTGGTTTGTATTTTTTGGGGTGGTGAATGCTCGGATGCACACGTATACCAAATGCTTTATTTGTGCAGACTAATTAATGTCATACTAGTTAGCACCTTATGCAGTTTTTCTCCTTTTGATTCTCTTATTCTTTATGCTCTAAAATTCAAAAATCTTTTGCAAGTTTAGCATGTAATTCATGAAGCAAGACTGGTAAAACAGTGTTTTTTTTTTCTTCCTAATGGATTCGTATTGATGCAATTTGATGTAATAGATTGAGCTGCATTCTTTCATCACATTTTTGACCAAGTGTAATTGATTGATGGCAGAATGCCTAATCTCACTACTAAAATTGCTATTCAAAGTCGAGAAATTAATATAGCTAGATACTCTTCATATAGTTTAGATAAATTATGCATCTGTTTTAAAAGTGGTTGTTTGAAAATCAATAGGTTAGGCATCTGTTTGCAAATCAATATTTTTTTTAATCTTATGGTTGTCCTTGGACATGTTACGTCCTTCGAATTCTTATTTTTGCCTCTCTTAAGTGTTTTAAACACTTTTGCTTGTTCTGTTCGATATAAGATAACAAATGACTGCAACAGATCACTCTTTAAGCCTTTACCTATGGAATCAATAATTCATGGACAACCGTAGTCCCTTTAGGTGCGTAGATAAATTATTATAATTACGGGTACGGTTTCCGTGACATGGTTGTGATACTTAGCTTTAATTAAATTAAAATAAGAGTATCTTTAGTTTGCCTTTAAAATATATATAACCCTTTCTCTTAAAATAATTTGAGGTGTGCTATGCTTCAAATCTATAACACATGGCCCTCACAAAAGTAGTTCAAGATTATTTTCTTCTTAAAATAATTTGGGGTACGCCATACACAAATAAAATTCTTCAATTTATGGACCTCACATAAATACAAAATTAGTTTAGAAATGCCTTGAACCTTCGTAGTTGGCTTTAGGCGCGTTAATTAAATAATTGTCATAGTTACGGGTACGGTTCCCCTGACATAGTTGTGACGCCTAATTATTGTAATCTAGAGGTACATTTATGTGATCCGGCCATAATTTATTCTTTAAAAATTAAACATATTGTAGATCATGGGTACGGTTCCCATGACATGATTCGCAATATGTAACAATAATTAAATAAAAACGGTTATAAGTTAAAATTTATCATAGGTTAAAACATGTAATAAATCAGATAATAGGCCGCTTATAATAGTTTAAGCGACCATGCTAGAACCACGGAACCTGGGAATGCCTAAACCTTCTCCCAGGTTAACAGAATTTCTTACTTAGAATTTTTGGTTCGTAGAATTCAAAAAGGAAAGTCGAATTTCCTCGATTTGGGATTTAAATTAAATCGGTGACTTGGAACACTAAATAAACTATTCCAAGTGGCAACTCTGATAAATTAAATAAAATCATCCTATTTCGAATAATGTCACTTTAATTGAAAAAACTCCCTTGTACTACCCTCGGGTGTGAAAAAAGGAGGTATGACAGCTCTGGCGACTCTGTTGGGGAACCAAACCCAGAACTTCGGTTCAGGGTTCAAGAATTCGAGCTTAGAATAACTATTATAATTGGCTTTTATTTATTATCTGATTTTTATTGCATGTTTGGGCCTAATGTGCTAAATGTCGCTTTTACCGCTTTGATATTATTTGAATTGCATATAAACTGTTACGAAACCCTTCTCTTCTCATCTTCGGGGATGTCCACGCTAGCGTGACTCCTCTTTCTTTAGTGTCATACCTTAAATAAGAAAGAGGCTCGGACAAGTTACAAAGCCGGATGACCTTTTGGTTCCTGGTATGTAGCCCCTTCCTCGGCTCGAGTTGTCCACTCGGGTACACAAGTCTAGAACAGTATACCCAGGTTTTAAACTTAGAATAACTCAGCCTCATGCCGAATTCCTAGTAGAACGTTTGTTTGCATCATGTGCATTTGAATTTGGGGACTCAACACAGGGGTTGGGTCCGTCTAGGACAGGTGGATTCCAGAATCAAATACCATCCCGATGCATATCTTACGTGCTACTTGTGCAATTATTTGCTTCGGTTTGCATGTTGACCGGTTGCTAGAATAGGAAAGGAATTGGGAAAAATAAAATTGAGGTATGAGATTATTGGTTACCCGTCATTGAAAAACCAGGTGCCCAAAATATGTTGAAACTCTGACGAATTTTTGAAAGAAAAGAAAAAGAATTTGGTTTCAAAAGTTTCATGTCCTTTCTCTATTTTTATTATGTCAAAACCGATCGAACTATGCAGATCTGATTCTCACCGGATGTGAGATACGTAGGCAAACCTCATCGGTTTCGACCCCAATTTCAAAAAATCCAAAAATATTTTCTTTTAGTTCCTTCTTTAAAAAATCTTTCCTTAAAAAATTAAAAAAAAATTAGTTTTTAAATTCAAAAAATAGTTTCCTTCTTTCTAATGTCTTTCATGCGAAAAAAGAAAAATCAATAAAAAAGCAAAAATCCAAATACGGGTTTTTCTTTATTTTGAAGTAAAAAAAAATCAGAAAAAAAGAATAAAAAAAATTTCTTTTCCTTCTTTAAAAGTCTTCCTTTTGTAAATGTCAATAAAAAAAAATTAAAAAAAGTTTGAAGTCCAAAAATATTTTCACTTTTCTTTAGAAGTGTTTTTGTAAATAAATAAAAACTCAGAAATTCAAAATATTTTCTTAAAAGTCACTATTTCGAAAATTAAGAGGCAACATCCAAAATCCAAAAATATTTTCTTTCTGCTTTAGAAAAAGAGTAAACAAATGATAATCCGAACAAAAATATTTTTTTTTACTTTTAAAATTCTCGAGGTTCAAATCAAAACAAATGAATTTTTAGTAGCCTTTCTTAAAAAAACAAAAATTCAATCAAAATCAAAAATCCAAAAAAATATTTCCTTTCTTCTTTTAAAGCATTTTTCCGAAAATTCCAAAAGAATAAAAAAAATCAAATATCAAAAAATATTTTTCTTTGGTCTTAAAGCTTTCATGGTCTGATCTTTATAAAAGGGTAAAAAAAAAGTTAACTTATTGCTCTATTCTCAATCTTCCCGAACTACGCAAGATCTGATTCATGCGGCGTCATGATACGTAGGCAATCCCCATCGGATTTGATCACTCCACGGGATGATGAAATTCCCAACAAAAGAGGGGATTAAAACCGTCCACGGGGAGCAGCACACGGTAAGGGAAATGTTCGCGGTGCACGACATGGCACCAACGCCGATATCTCCACTCTCGAGAGAGCCTAAGGATAATCAAACTACATCTTTGGCTAAGCCTGATTGAACACAGGGGAGGACTGTACCGAGTCCTCATTACAAACAACAGGGGCATACCAGACCTCGGAATGTTGCCAAATGCATCCCACAATAAGGTATAACTATCTCCCTTTTCATTTTATATTTTACACTAATCCTTTATGCAGGCACTCGATCAAAGCAGTTAAAAGCGCTTACCCGGCCGGAGACCTAAAGGTTTTAAAAGCATCCATTGCACTCTTTTCCTTTGACCGAGCTTTTATCCCGAAGAGGGTTTTGCCGGTAATATTTTTAACGAGGCAACACCTATATGCTACCTAAGGGGAATCCAACAAGTCTTCAAGGCTTCTTCTGCTATCAATCACGAGCGCCAAAGGACATCCTTTCGGAAGATCATCCGCTCAGAAGAGCCAAGAAATGGCAAACATGGTCCCAATGAGAAAATGATGTATCAGACCAAACAGTCGAATATACTGTGTCCGCGCAGCCAAGCCCCCAATGGCGGAAGCACATGTACTAGTGCCAAATAATCAAAGAATGATTTTTGCCAACATGACTCATGCCCCAAAGAAAACCCAGCGTTTTCACCAAAACGATTCCTCCATAAAAAAATGTCCCGAATACTCGGAGACTAGCATCGATAATTCGGCACCCGCATGACCTCAGGGTCGAAACTCTAAACTAGTAAGCCCTCAACGAGGCAGCACGGAAATCATGAAATATCTCCTAAAAGAAAGCGTCCCAAGTACTCCGAGACTGGCGCTAAAGAACTCTGCATACGAACGACCTCAGGGTCGGAATCTCCAAAGTCGTAAGCGCTCAATAAGGCAATACCGAGCTCGCGAGTAATGGCTTTCAAGCCAAAACAAATTCGATGAGTCAGAGACTATTGCCAATCAGAAAAAAACCGAGGTCGTAAGACCTCTGAGCGGGCAGACTCAGTCTTGTAAAATTTACACAAAGCAACAACACTAATTGTAAGACCTCAAGCAAGGCATGAATCATACTTGTACCAAGTATCAGCAAAAACTGTAAGACCTCAAAAGGCATGAAAGTTTTGTAAGACCTTACTACAGGCATAAAATTGATCTCGAAGTTCAAGCTATATATCGAATTTGTAAGACCCCTAAAAAGGCATACCCTCGATATAGATGCCTAAACTACTATACTCGGGACAAAAAAATGGCTCCGACCAAACATAAGTGGCTACGGTGATATGACGACACCAGCCAAATTAACGTGACTCGGGGACGCCCGAACGTCGCTATAAAATTATAGGCCATTACTTCAAAAAGAACCGGTTAAACAGGCTACCCTCGACAGGAAAAAGAGCTTCGACCATGTCAACTCCAAATCATATGGCTTTGAGCTACTCAGCCTACGAGCAAAACCTTACGAGGTGCTCGAACATTGCTGCAAATGACTGGAAATTGAGGTTCTTCCCGAACCAATGACAGGTCAAACAAAATCATTGCAAAAGTCGCGTAAGAGCCATTTTCGCCAGCCTAACGAGCCTGAGGTCCACACATATGCCTAAAGGCAAAGCGTAAGAGCCATTGTCGCCAGCCTAACGAGCCTCAGGGCCACACATTCGCCTAAGGGAAGAGCGTAAGAGCCATTTTTGCCAGCTTACATAAAAGATCGCTTCGATCGAAGGCGTAAGAGCCATTATCGCCCGCCCAATACAAACATAAAATTTGATGGATTTATGAGCTCGAGTCAAAACCCGACTCAGAGACTTCACCCGAAATAGTTGAGTAGAAACGTATGTGCTTAAATGCCTGCTTACACTAAAGGTCGCATCGACCGAGCATGTAAGAGACCCTGGGCTTGCCTAACGAGTCCCAGGGCCATATCACGAATCTGAGGATTCTCACTAACTCTGAAACCAGTGTATCTGGCCATAAGCAAAATAGAAAGGGGGTACAGAAGAACTAAAGCCACAAAAGGGTTTTTTCTTTTCATGTACATGCAAGGAAAAATACATTCTCCGTCTTTAAACATACTCTAAAAAGGTACTACATACTAGATGGTGAGGTCTATGCCCCACCCCCAGAGCTACGACCTATCAGCCTCATCTTCACTCTCCTCGGCATTAGATAGGAGTAACTGAACATCGTGCTCGTCAGTCCTCGCTCGCGCCAACTCTTCCGAGAGAACAAAACCCCAGGCACTGATTTCCCTAAGAACCTTTCTTCGATATTTGCAATGAGCATATTCCTTGATCTTCTCTCCACAATTGAGGACCCTCATCAGCTCGGCTTGGGCATCAGTAACATCCTTCAAATGAATCACCACCTCCTGATCAGCCTTAGTACGATTCAGTGCCGCCTCGATTCGAGCATCAACGATCTCAGCCCTAACCTCCAAAAGTTCGAATTCAAGATTAGTGATCATATTCGCTTGAACTGAAGCGGTGTCCCGAGCTAAACAGAGTTGGATCCCGAGGGCCAGAAGATTAACCGAGGCATCTTTCTCCTCTGAAGCTCGGACCTGTGCCCAAGCTCTCAGCTCACTACAGTCATTCCTAATTCGGTCGGCCTCACCCCTAAGACACTCCAGGGCCTCCGCCTATTTCTGCAGCTGAAATAAGCGAAGAGTTAACCTTAGAAGTTAAAAATCAAAACGCATACCCAACCAAGATGGGAAGTTACCTGACCAATCAAATAACTCTCGTAATTCAAGCTCCGACACACCTCACCTCGCCAGTGTGCCAACTCGACTTCCTTATCCTTGCAAAGGAGCCTAAGGGATTTACCCTCATCTAGAGCTTTCCATAGCCTAGCTCCATGACAGAGCAGCTCAGGCCTAAGACTGTCACGGCCTGCAAAATGAAAAACCCGATAAGTAAAGGAAGATAGGATTCAGGGGGCCTATGTCGAATCTCACCACAAATTGAAGTCGGCGGACTTCCTTGAAGGTCGAGCACACATCTGTTGATCTAGTCCCTTCAGCCCCGGAAGAATCAACCCCGGTCGAAGCACGATCGCTCGGAGGAGCCACCTTTTTGGAACCAGAAACCTCGGGTGCAGCAGTTTTGGGTGATATTTCCATCTCGGAGGTTGATGAGTGGTGATTTTACCACTCATTCTAGTATCTTTTCTTTAGTTTTTATGTCCTTCAACTATAAAATGAGGTCGTTTATGATGTGTATAGTTATATTTTCAGGTGAATGATGCCATGAAGTGATTTGAATTCAATTGGAGTAGAATTGAGCAAAAAAGGGTGAAAACCATGCAAAACTCCCATGTGATTCTGCATCTGCGGAGGATTGGTCGTAGAAGTGACCCCACTTCTGTGTGAGTAGATCGCATCTACGAAGATGAGGGACCTTGCAAGAAACCACATCTGCGTTTAGATTACCGCTTCTGCGGTTGCGCATCTGCACTTGTTAGACTGCATCTGCGGTAACTGAGTTTATCTGATATTTCACTTTTGCGATGGGCTATCCACATCTGTAGAGATGCACCTACGTGTATTCTACACAGGTGCGGTCGACGGGAATTAGACCTGGACAATTTAGGCATTTCACATGTTCTCAACCCCAAACCATTTAAAACCCAAACCAACTCATTTGTAAACATCTTTGGCAGATATTTTGGCATATTTTTTTCAGTTCTAAAGACTTGAGAGAACAAGGTAGGAAGCTAGGGTTTTACACACACACTTGGGTCTTGAAGATTTGAAGATTGTGGTTGAGAATTTCTTGCCCATTTATGTTTATTTCTTCATTTCCTTGCTTTGTATTGTATATCTAAGTGTGTAGTATTTTATCCAACACTTGAATCTTGTTTATGAAAATATTCATATTTAAAGTGCGGATTAAATACCTTTTTGTGCTTGTGTATTGAATAATTTTTATTTATTTATGAAGTGAGTTGTTGTTTCTTTAATTATTCTTGTTCTTTAATATTTCCAAAGGGATTAGATAACCCTAGGACTCGCCCATTAACTCCGAATTAATTTTGAAAGATAATTTGGGGTTGGGAAAGACTAATTAACAAGAACTTGAGGCTTTAACCCTCATTTTATAGATTCTACCTAGGGATAGGATTGAACTACTTGTAGTCATATCCGGGGGTGCTTAATCTCTTAATTGTTTTAGGGATAATTCAATTAGAAATTCTTGTTAGTATTTGGAAGAAGCTAATATAGAATTATTGCTCGTGGCTAATTAACATAAACTTGCTCGTATTTGTAAAATCGTGAAATACATTGGATCATTACTTGAGTGTAACTCCCGATGCAACCACGCTTCTAGCCATTGATCATTTTACTTGCTTTCTAGCTTAGTTTACGTTTCCGCATTTAGGTATAAATATTTTCTCAAATCAATTCTAAGTATTTGGAATTGCATAACAAGTGATAATTCTCTTACATTCCTAATCGCCTACAAATTGTTCTGTATGGGATTCGACCCCGACTCATAGTTGGGTAAATTATATTACATGCGACCTTGTCCATTTACTTTTTAGTAGTGGATTTGGACGTCATCAGAATTGGCACCGTTGTCAGGGAACAATTTGGCATAATTTAGGTTGTTTGAGAAATAAGCGTAAGTGCTTTGGTCCAAACTTATGAATATTTGTGTAGTTATTTTTCTTAACTTGGTCTATTTTTCTTGTTTGTTTCTTGTTTATTTTGTTAAGTTTTGAAAAAAGGAATCATATAATTAAAATTTGTCGGATGGTAGTTGTTCATACTTTGATTACCCTTGTACTTATTATGGAGGACCACACTCGTGAAAAAATTATTTAAATTCTCCCGGGGTGGATTGTGCTCAGAATCTCAAACCCATGAGTGGAGTATTTATGATAAGTGTGATTGTCAAAATGGTCATTGAGAGTATTGTGCTTATTTTTCCTTCCCTTCCCAACCCCCACTATGATGATTCTACTTTTTGTGATGAAAATGATAGGGCTATGGAAGTGTAAGAAGTTGAGCATGGTCAAAATGGAGAGTTCAAGCTCATGTTAGAATGCCTACTTGAAGGAGGAAATAAAGAGCAAAATGAATTGGAGGAGATTTTGAAAAATAGTCTCCAAAATGACTTGGCACTTGAAAGGTTGCACTCAAAAATGGGAGAAATGCTTGAAGCTTTAGAGGTCCAAAAATCTTCGGAAGTTAATGATAGCCAAGAATTTTCTTTAGATGTGGAAGCCGAAAATCTTCCTTGATGCTTGATTAAAACCAATAAGAATTCTCAAATTCTCAAAATGAGAAGATGATTCTCATGTTGGAGACCATTCTTGAAAATGAGGAGAAGCACAACTTTGCACTCGAGGACTTAAAAAAAGCCTTGACTCACAATGATGAACATATCCGAATTTTGGAAGGTTAAATGAAAATATTGGTTGAGGCTCACTATGCCCACCAACTTGAGAGTGTGGAAGGAAGTCAAGAAGAGTCCTATTTCGAGGAAGAAAGTGAGCTCTACTTTGAGGAGTCAAGAATTAAACATCCGCCAACCGACTCCATGAGTGTTAGTGATGCCAAGAAAAATGTGGAATTAGAGTCAACCAGTGTGAATGAAAATTTGGTTGAGATCGACTCTAGTCCGGGGAAAAAGATGATGTCAAAATCCGGGAAGAATTGCAATTTGGAGGGTTGATGTCACATTCCAAGTATTTTTTAACATTGGAATTTGTGATGATATGGGAATTGAACCACACGAGTCAATGAGGGATTGCAAGGAGGAAATACAAAAACCATACATCTTACAATTTGAGGGAACAAGAAGGCAAAATGACATTCCTCACATGAAAGCCAAGAAGTTCAAAATGAAGAAATTAAGTCTTGGCTTGATCATCTAATTACCACCCCCCATCGCTCGTGGTCACAAGCTTGATTCCAAGTTGGGTGCCCAATTCATATCGTCCAAGTGGCGAGAAAAGTGGTAAAGGTGTTTTGCATCGTGCCACGATGTTAAATGAGGCGTTTGGTGGGAGGCAACCTATCATTTTTCAAAATTTTTAGTCATTCTTAAAATTTTCTTTGTTAGAATATCTTAGTATATTAATTTTTGACTAATCTGCCAAGTTTCAGAATTTTTGGAGTTGATTTGAGTAGGTTGGGGTGACCGAGAAGCCAAAAACCAGTAGCTGGTGCAAAATTGTAGTGCAACACACTATTGCACTATGCGATCATAGCACAGATATTGCGATCGTATTTCAGTAGGTATCAGGTACACTATGCGATCGTATAGTTGCTAAAGCCATCGCAAATTTTCAGGATTTTTTGCACTATGCGATCGCAATTGTTCTCCCGCGATCGCATAGGTCTAGGTAAGTCACATGAACTTTAAGCATTGGATATCGTTCTGCCCAAACAATAGAAATCGATTTTTCTCACTCCCTTGGCCCTCAAAATCATCTCAAGGGTTTTCTCTCTTCAATTCCATCTCAATAATAAAGTTTAATCTCAAAGGTATGTGCTTCGTCACTCTAATCTCTCTTAAAGTTCCATTCTTGGTGCTACAAATGTGAATGAACATCCATTTTTCCTGTGAATGTTATGTTTAAGTGTGTGCTTGCTTGCTGGGTAAAGTTGGTTGAGAGAATGAGTTCTTAATTATTGAAAAATTTAGGGTTAGATCTGTGTATAATCTCTCTGAAATCGCTATGAAAACCTGGTGCTCATCATGTGTTTGAGAAAATTCCCAAAAGAACTTCAATTGGGCGAGGCAGGAGACCTTTGCGATCGCGTTGACTGTTCCGCGAACGCATAGCTTTAAATTCTGAGAACTAAAATTTTCTCTTTGCGATCACATGTGTATCTCCGCGATCTCATAGCTTCAGCTTTAGTAGTCCAAAAACAGTAGCTCTGTAGAATTTTTCCCTAATGCTTTCTTATCTTTTTCTTTGGCCTAAGTGCATCATAATATAGTGTATAAAGTACTCGTTCAAGAGTTTAACATTTGATGTAGGTACTTTGTGTATAAAATGGCCTCGGAAAATGTTGAAAATGTGCAAGAATATGTTCCCCCAGCTATAGAAGAAAAGTATTTTGATGGAACGAGATTCATGGCGGCTGAGTGCGAAAGAAATTATGACAAACTCATGTCAAAGAACATTGTCAAAGAACGGGGCATCCGTTTGGACAAAGTTGAGGCTAAGATGCGGGATTTATTCCAAAGACTGACCGACAGTGGATGGATATGCTTTGCTCCTGAACCAATCAAAGCAAACTACACAATAGTTCGTGAATTTTATGCCAACAGCGTGAAGACAAATTTCCAGGGGGATGTATTCACTTTTGTCAGGGGAAAATGGGTCAATTTTGGCCCCGAGGTAATAAATGCACACTACGGGCTTCCCAATGCTGACAAAGAGATATACAGAGCCAGAGGAAGAGAGAGGGACACAGTGATTGGTGGAAAAGCTTCATGACGGGGTGCAACCGACTTGGGAAAGAATACATAAAGGGGTTGATTCTTATGAGTTCACTGTAGAAGCCAAGATTTGGCTATCCATTATCTGTGCCAGGATTGTGCCAGCTAGAAATGAGGCTAAAGTGACGCTTGAGAAGGCACTGATGATTGCTGGCATTACGGATGGCTTGCTAGTGAACGTGGGCCAGCACATCGTGAGTGAAATTGAGGAAGCATGTAATGGAAGGTATAAAAGCCTATTCTTTCCCTCATTGATCACTCAGTTGTGGTATGATGCTGAGGTGCTACCGAGCCCGACTGATGTTGAGAAGGACCCTGCTGTAGCAATATGTCCATTGCTTCGAAAAGGGGTAACTAAGAAGAAGAATAAGAGAAGGATTGATGTGCTATCTCCTTCATTTAGGCAGTTTGATGAGTCCGCTGAGGGATCCGATGGTGCCTCCACAGCTACAGTAGGATTACATGACCCCCTGAATCACTTCCTTATGGACCCACCACTATGCTCCACATTTCCCATAAGATTTATGGTGTATATGCTCACATTCGATAGCCTCTCGCGGGTCTTCCCTCTTGTCCATCTGGTGAGAGAACTTCGACTGGGTCTAGTAAGAAGCCATCGACCTTGAATTATGTAGTGCTGGAGCAAAAGGCAATCAAAAGCAGATTAGAAGACATGAGCAGGAGACAAGGAAAACTTGAAAGGAGACAGATGAAGTTCAAGGAGCATGAGAAGAAGAAAAGCAAGTTTCTGTCAAGGATGATGCACAAGCTGAGTTCATTTTGTGGCTTACATGATTCTGAGGACGGTGATGATGAGGATTTGGAGCTCAAGTTTGCCACCACTTCCAGCTCTGAGTGATGCAGTTTTAGGGAGTACCTCCTTCATTTTATCTTGTTTTGATTAGTTGCATTGAGGGCAGTGCAACACTTTAGGTTGGGGGTGGCTCATATTTGATGTATATTTGTAGAGCATTATTTGGAGCATGAACATTTTTTGTGAACTTATGTTGATTGGTTAACATTGTTAGTTTATTAGTAATATTTTGTAGAATTAGCATTTTCTTATTGGCTCTTCTATTTTTCTTGTTTTTTTGTTATTTGTTTTTATTTTGGTTCCTATTTTTTTATTTATTATAGTAGTATTAATTAAACTCCTTGGTTTTTCTTTCTACCATGGTTCTCTTCCAAGGAATTTATTTGTGTGAACCAGGTGACTTTTTCCTATGATGGATGTCGTGGTTGTTGATACCTAATTTTTTCCTGTATTTTTAATATGCAAAATACCTTCAAATGGCATGTATATGCATATATAACTTTTTCCCAATTTTTTATATTATTTTTCCTAATTTTTAGAAGATTTTTAAATTAATTTATTGCCTTGTTTTGTCAAGAAAAACCCAATAATTATTCCTAAAATTATCATTCTGGTAATTCATTTATGAAATTCTCATATTTATACTAAAATATAGCTAATATATTTTTTGCATATTTATTCGAATTTATTTACTATTTTTAAAGCCAAATTGCATATAATTGCTATATTAGCCCCTTTTAAGATTTAATTACGTTTATCTTTATAAAAATTAACTCCAATATTTTTAATTTAATAATTATATATTATTAATCATTTTACTGCCTTTTATTTACTTCCAGAAATTATTTACTATTTTTATAAAATAAATAAAGGAGAAATGGCTATTTAACTGTTAGCCCATCTGCATTTCAATTTTAGCCAGATTTGGCACCCATAATTAAACCCAATTTCAAATCCAATTACCCAACCCAACAACCTAATCTACCCGAACCACGACCCTTCTACATAACCCGCCCCGATTCCCCGTTTAATCCAGGCTGTTGATCAAAATGATCAACGGCCACATTTTAATCTTTCTATTTTAATTACCCATTACCCCCAAACCCTAGCCATTTTACATCCCCAACCGCATTTAAATCCCCCTTTCTCTCAATCTCTCTCAAAAACCCTAGCCGCCTCCTTCTACTTCCGCCCTAAAACCACCGGAATCCATGGCTTCCAAGGCTATGGAAATCCTATACCGGCCTCCTATGGCTCCTACAAGCCTGGTTATTATGGTTTCGAGGTCTGACCATGAGGAAGCTTGGTCCAGACTTCATTTGATTCGAGTTCTATGGCCGTCTCCGACCTTGCTCCGACCGGCATTGGTCATTCGAGCCTGATATCGACTTCTCCGGCTCAGATCAGTGACTTTTCCAAGCCTTTCTCACTACTTGGGTTCTTCTGAAACCCTAAGCCTTCGAGGTTTTTTCGATTCTTTTAGATCCGTTGTATATCTGTGTTTTCTCTAAGCTTTTAAACATTTTTCTCAAAGTTCTTTCAAAACTACATCTTCAGAGCCTTCATCTTTTTCCGATTTAGGGTTTCGTTAGGTTACCCTTTAAAGTTTCTCTGATCTTTAGCATGTTTTACTGTATTTTCTTATGTTTCTTCTACTGTGATTCTTATGGTGTTTTCTTCTACGATATTTTTATGGGGTTTCTTCTATTATGTTTCTTTATGTGTTCTTCTATTGTGTTTCTATATTTCTTATGTTTCTTCTACTGTAGTTCTTCTGTTTCTTCTACTGTGATTCTGGTGTGTTTTTTCTACCATGTTTCTTATATTACTCTTCTACTAAAAGATGCATGTTAAAAGTCTCAGTTTTTCTGAGATTTCTGAAGTTATTTTGACAATATTTTGCCTTGATTACTTGTCCTTACACCCGATTGAGAGCAAAACCCTAAAATTTGGGGGTTTCATTCGAGTGTTGAGACTATTCACTATCTGATTTGCTTGTTCCTCATCTCTGAACTTGTTTGATTTCAAAACCCTAATTTCTTTGGACCTATTCGATTTTCTAGAATTATTTCATCTACCGCTCGATTGAGCTTTGAAATCTTTGTTTGAACCTTGTTTCTTTGTATGATTCTGATTCCTTGCTACATGATTCTAAGGTCTTTTTACTGGACCCTTTATATGCTATTTGATACTCCCTCTCTTCTCCATTGCTGAGTTGCCATGTGACTACCATGTTCTTACAGTCTACTACTTACTGATTTTTTGCAATTGCATGACACTTTTCTTTGACTTAAAATTCAGCCTCGCATGCTTAACGTTTATGCACTCTTTATAGGTTAAATTTCCCTCTCAAAATAACCTCTGATTGTGGACTGATTTTAAATCTCTCTGTATTTCCGATTGTACTCTTGTAATTGATTCTTTCCTTATTACATTGATTTCCCTTGTTTCTTGGATTTGTTGGAATATTCTCCTTTGAACTTCCGACCGCTACCTTTTCTACTTAAGTTGATTTGATCCCCTTACCTTGATTACATTGATATGGGATTCTTATAGACTTTTCCTTGATTAAAGTTTGATGAACCTATCCTCTATTACCTACTGTGTACTCGTACTATGCTGGAAATATTTCCTTATTGCTAATATTCAACCCTATGTGATTTCTTTCCTTACTTAGCACTTGTATGCTACCATTTAATTTAATTCCTTAATTAAAGAAAGTCTTTAATGCTGATTCGATTTTAATTGACACATATTTCCCTAATTATTTTTGAACTGCAATCCTTACCTTTTTTCTGCCTATTTTCACACTATAAATACCTGACTCTTTCATTGACACAAAAATACACGAAGACTCTTAGTTTTCTACACACGAACACTCTTAGTTTTCTGAACTCACACTCACATTCAAAAGTATTCTCCTTTGTTACTTGTGTTGTGGCCTATGTTTGTCAATTACTGATACTGCTGTATTTTACTTCTTTGAAACTGGTATGTCCTGATTAAGATTTCAGCAATCACAACAATGTGTTTATTTATTACCTTTACCTGCATGTCTGCCTACTGCTTACGTATAGTTCAATGCTTACTTTAGCATGTTGTAATTTCCTTCTGCCTACTCTAAATCTATTATGAATCCCAAAACCCCACTCCCTATGTGTTTATGCTATGGTTTGAGGCATGACAGTACTGCTAATTATTGTCCATGACTCAAACTTGATCCCCTGGGATCCTAGCTTCTAATATGATGTGTTCTGGCAGACTTATAGGCATGCCAGCATCCTCCATTGTTGGGCATGCCTAAAGCTTGCCCTAGCCTAAGCAATAGGCTCTTTGCAATTCCCCTACTCCCTGAACCCCTTTTTTTGTACCTGTTTGTAGCTGTTCCCCTCTCCTTTACTCCTTAGAATTATGTTCTTCACTTACACTCTCTCTTAGACTTTAAGTTCTGCCCCCTTCTTGTGAGCCTTGCCTTGGGTCCCTTTGAGCTCCCTCTAAACTTGGACACTTGAGGGATGACCCTTTCACACTGCACTTGTCCCTATTCTGGTAATACAATTTGGGTGTGAGCATTGCCCGGAGTCCCATTAAGGTTCTTAGGGAACTTTGTCACACTCAGATTGGAGAAAGGCTTTGGATCAGTAGTCTTTGAGTTGTTCTATCTCATAACTCAGATAGGAAGCCTTGAATCATGCTCTCCTTTGGCTGTATTTTTTTTACTCTTCTGATGTAATTTTATTTATTCTGATCTGTAATAAGTTGTAATAAATATTTAGGACTGGCTAGTGAAAAAAGGTGGGTAACTATGCATGCAAAGGGTAGAGATCATGTCTATAGGTCATTTATAATTTTGCATATTTCAAATACGTATAGAAATCATGACTATAGGACTACTATATTCCTGCATATCCAACCTTCATATAGAAATCATGTCTATAGGTCTATTCTGAATTCTGCATATCCAACTTCGTATAGAAATTATGCATGTACGATTGTTCAATTCTGCATATTCAATTACACCTAGATACCATGTTTATAGGTCTTAAAGCAAACTCTGCATCTAGATACCATGTTCATAGGTTTAAAAATAAGCCTCATGCATTTAGATACTATGTCTATAAGGCTTTTGCATTTATTTTTACCGTGTCTATAAAGTTTAAAATCAGCAACACATAGAAAGCATGCATATAGGAATTTCTAATCGAATCTGATTCGCCTCGCTCAGTGTTACATATAAAACCAGTAAAAATGGATACTGTCAGTTGCAGAATTTTTAATCAATTCGTTAAATCCTGCCCCTCTCTTTTAATAATCTGATTCCCTCACTTAGCAAGTTTCACAAGAATGCATTCAAATAATGTATTTCAAGCCATACTATCTTTCAAATCCAATAGATATCATGCCTATAGTACTCCGTATTAATACTTAGGCAATCCATAGGGTAATAACTATAAACTGAATTTGTTCTATTAATTACAACCAGTAGGCAGGCCTGATTCGAGCTTCTTATATGAATTATATAATAAATCAGTCTGCCTCAACCTCTAAGCTCTCTCATGTTTAGTATTTAATCAGACCATAACCAGTATGTGAAA
Organism: Nicotiana glauca; assembly: GCA_026770625.1. Taxonomy (NCBI): domain Eukaryota; kingdom Viridiplantae; phylum Streptophyta; class Magnoliopsida; order Solanales; family Solanaceae; genus Nicotiana; species Nicotiana glauca. The sequence continues at coordinate 65,163 of MU681009.1, read as the reverse complement.
GTCATGCTAATTATATGCTTTTTATGTGCAAGGAAGTGTAATTGAGCCTCTGTTTGTTTATGCGCTCCCCCTAAGTATGCAATATGTGTTTTGTATGTCGCCTTAGATTTTTACCTTTTGAAACCTCAAATAAGCCCAATATCCCTCCCCTTTAGGATTAGTAGTCCTAAGTGCCTTCGGGACTGATAGGATTTGGATGGGTAATAGCATGCAATAAGTAATCGAGACCATTCCGCGCTTTAATACCTTGACGGGGTGGGAAGGTAGATATGAATATGATGACCACGCGATAATGTCATGTGTAGCCCCTCATTGAGGAGNCCCCCCCCCCCCCCATTTCTTTACCTCTTTTAGCTCTACTCTGCTTTTCTAATTATTCTTTCCAACTTTGTTTATTTGTAAACCATTATGTGAAAATCCCCTCTTATTTGAATCTTTATTTGTCTACATGTTAATTGTACCCTAAACTCACAATAATTGTCTGGCCAGGAACCACATTAGTGGATTCTGAGGGGTGCCTGATACCTTCCATTTAGGATAATTTCAAGCCCGTACCCTATCTCTGGTTGCTCAAATCAAAACCCCTTTGGTTTCCTAATGCACCCTAATCATTAGGTGGCGACTCTTCAAATGCAAACCTAGTTCCCAAAAGGAACGAGTTGTCCTTCCAAATGTCATAAACCCGATTTTACGAGAAAAATGAGGCACGACAGCATGGCGACTCTGCGGGGGATTTTTAGGCTTTTACCATTTCAGGCTATTATTGTGAATTTATGCTTCTCTCTATGTGCAATTATTTGTTTATTTCTTTTAAGTATTCAATTTCTTTTTCAACTACAAAACTAACTTGTCCTTTGTTTCTTTCCTTTTTTGCTTTCCTTTACTACTGCTTTAAATTATGCGAAACTGTTGTATTTACTGCTTTCTCAAACGTGCAAATACGTGACAACATGTCTTTAATTATTGCATAATTATGCTCAACATCATATTCCACTCATGCCAAATAAATACCATAGCAACGCTTATAATGAATTGTTACGCTCTTCCTACATCGTTACCCCCTAAATTCAGAAAGGCATATTTATGGTAAAACTAGTCGATCAGCGGTACCGTCGATTAGGGGTGGGCATTCAGTATTTCGGTTTGGTATTTAAGAATTTCGGTTCGGTATTTCGGTATTCGATTTATCAATTGTGTATATCAAATACCGTACCAAATTATTTCGGTACAGTCCGGTATTTCTTATTTTGGTTCGGTATGATTTCGGTGCGGTATCGATTTAACCAAGACCCATCCAGATTGTTGCACTTCAGTGTCAGAACCAATTGAGGCTGGTGAATTTACACTAGTAATATTTCGCATGCTGCTTAAAGATAGTAAAAAAGAATATGTTTTGCATGCTGCTCAAAAGCAGGCGATGATAAAATGACAGAGCCACTAAGGCAATCAATAAGGCACAAAACAATAAAATGGTCTTACGAGCATAGAACTGGACAACTGGTACTTGCCAACCAATAAGGCAATAACAAAGATAACTCCAAACATAGGCACAAAACAAACCAAGCTTATATACTCTTTTCACCAAACAATCTCAAATGATTAGGAAAGCAGCACCATTCATCACACAAAAATTCATTTCAACTGGGCAGCTCTAGCTAGTCACAATGTTCATAATAAACAAAATTACACACTTTTCAAACCAGATGCAACAGATGCAGCACCTAAATAGCTCATCTACTGGCTGCATTACCAATTAACAGATGCAGATGCAGCAGTCTTAACCAACCAGTTAAAAACAATAAATTATCAAGGTGCAACAGATGCAGGCATGCAGCAATCTTAATAAAATTAACAGATGCAGCAGAATTAACTTAACAATGCAACAGTCATAACACTTAACACTTAAACACAGTGCAACAAAAACAGTCTTAACACTTAAACACAGTGCAACTGGCCAACTGCAACAGTCTTAACACTTAAACATAGTGCAACAAAAACAGAGAGGGCATCCCTCAACAAAAACCGTCTTAATTCTTAAATTTATCCCTCAACACCCCTTAACAAAAACACTAGCTTCTTAAATTTATCAAAATGGTTCCACACGTCAGACCTAGGTTGCATTGCTTTCCTTTTCTTGGAATCTTGAGTATCAATGGTGTTGGTGTTACTATCTACCGTAATAGGTAAATTTTCACTTGAACCAACATCACTTACTCTACTTGTACCTGTCATCTATACAAATTTAAACAAATATAAACATAAATTAAGTACCAAGTGCTAAAAGCTAACCAAAATACTGAAAACAAACTGCATTTTAGTAAGATAGCGTACTTATCAAACAAACAAAAGAAGATATGTTAATCAGTTCGTTCTTGTTGCTTGTGGCTAAGGGTGACTTGTTATTCATGTGAAGCAAACATTAATCCTGATATGTCAGTGCTACTACAGTTGTCTAATTTAAGCAATTTAAGAAAACATTAATACTTCTACAATTTAAGCAAACATTAATACTTGTCTTACTAGATTTTCAGAATGGTCATGCCCCTGCTCTTCTTTTTGCCATTTAAGAATCATAAAATCCCAGTTCATATGTTTATACCTTAGAGTAATTAGAATGTGTATAGATCATCACATTATACTTCTGAGCTAATGATTATACTGGTCAATCATGTCTGATGGTAAGTTTTCAGCCTATCGTCTATCAGTACAACAAAAAAAAAAAATGAAACATACCTTTGAAAACTGAAATCGAATCGAGCTCGGAACAGCTGCAACAGCGTCGTCGACTATACTATTCGTTTGCTCGGAATTTGTGAGGAGTGAGGAATCGAATCGAGCTCGGAAATCGCCTAATGCCCTAATCGCCTACGCACAGTACTCAGTCTGACTATCATCGTCTATCAGTACTCCTAAGTCCCAACCTAATGAATTAGCCTTAATTCAAATTATTTTAGAGTGGGCTGGGACTAGGGGTGTGCATTCGAATCGGTTTATCGATAAATCGAATCAATTATTTGTTATCGAAATTGAAATCGAAAAAATCGAAACCTTATTGAAATGATAACGATAAGCATATGTACAAATCGATAATCGATAAGTAATTATCGATAAGAGTCAAAATCGAATCGATAAATCGAATGCACATCCCTAGACCGTAGACGTTTGTTAAATGAGTAATTACCTATTTGTGTAGATTAATATAATATACAGAATGTATATATATTCTGCTACTATTTTGAAAGCGGCTATACAATATTATTTTCCCTAATCTATACCATTTCTTTTACCCTAAGTCCATTACCCTATTATTTGCTCTACCATATTTAAGGAATTATTATATTTAAAGATTAAGGGAATGAAGTTCAAACTAATAGAAAACAGAATTAGCCGTGATGATGTGTTTTATTTTGTTTTATTTTTTTTTATTCCGTTGGAGTGTTGGTGGCATACATTTGATCCCTTACTTTAGTTTTGTTGCATGTGCTTGTTAACACAATTTTTATATTATAAATGGTGTTCGTCTTATTTTAGCTTTTTTTTTTATCCATATTAGTTAGCCGCGTTTATAGCGATATACTTTCTGTGGAATCCCGCAAATTTTCTTATTGGAGTAATCGATAACCGAATCGATAAGCCCCCAAAATCGATAAATCGAAATCGAAAAAATCGAAACCTTGTTGGAACGATAATGATAAGCATATGTACAAATCGATAATCGATAAGGGTTAAAATCGAATCGATAAATCGAATGAACACCCCTAGCTGGGGCGATGGGGGCGATGGGCTGTTGTTAGAATTAAAATTATTTTAAATGGGCAGGGCGATGGACTGGGGCAGACCGCAGACGGGCAGTGGACTACTGGACTAGACTGGGGCAATATATAAGAAAATGTAATTAAAAAATCGGTATTTCGGTATACCGAAATTTCAAATTTCTAATACCGAGGACCGTACCGAAATACCGAAATTTCAATACCGAATTAGAACGAAATACCGAAATAGACCAAAATCGAAATACCGAATTAATTCGGTCCGGTTCAGAATTCGGTTTTTCGGATTTTATGCCCACCCCTACCGTCGACAGTTCCGAGCCTTCCCCCTTGAGTTGTCCGCAAAAGGATACTAGCCTAAAACCCCATAGAAACCTCACTTTGTTTAACTATGCATGCATCATGGTCAAACCTAGCCGAGTCAATTATGTTGTCCGCATAATGATTCTTTAAGATAGCCTTGTCCAAAGTCCACTAGGTTTCCCTGAAACCCAAACGGACATTATCACGTTCTGTGCATTTATTTGGAAAACTAAATGCTTTATGCCAACTATTGATATTAAATAGCCGAGTCCGGTGGGGGTAGGTTCTAACCCTTCTTTCTTGCAGATAATGAGGCACGAAATCCCCAGATTCGGCATGGTTACCAACATCCACCCGAGACTGCTAAGCTGGTGGAATGATCTTCATTCCAGTGACCAGACTCTTGTCAGAAAATATCTAGGGAACCTACCCTCCCTCCTGGAAATCCAACCCAACAACAAGATCATAGAAGCTGCTACTCTCCTTTGGGATTGCGAAAGGTCCCTTTTCCGCTTCGGGGAAATTGAGATAACACCCTTGATAGAAGAAATAAGAGGATTAGCCGGCTTGGTATGGGAGACTCCAGTTTTATTGATGCCTGAGAACCGCAAGGGCAGGGGTTTCCTTAAAATGATGGGTCCGAAGAAGAATCCAGAACTAACATGCCTCAAAGAATCCTATATCCCCTTTGACTATTTGTATGAGAGGTACGGTCACAACAAATCCTACCGTACCTATCCTGATGAGTTTGCCATCACCTCATTAGGGCATATTCATCGAAGGGTCTTTGTATTCATGTTCTGTTTCCTGGGGTTGATTGTGTTTCTAATGAAGAAATCAAGAATTCACACCCGACTAGCCATGGTCACTAAAACCTTAATGGAAGGAATTGGGGGGCAACCATTCAACATTGTGCCCATGATCATCGCAGAAATATACCAAGCCCTTGAGAAGTATCAATGGGGAGTTAGTCACTTCGAAGGTTGCAATTTGCTACTTCAGCTGTGGTTCGTGAAGCATCTACAAAAGGGTGAATACCGACAAGGAATTTAACGAAGGGACTGGGACGATCATATTGCTTTCCATCACCCAAAGCGGATGAATTATATCCCTGATATGTTTGCTTAGCTAGAGGATGCCAAAGGATGGTTCGAGCTATTTGATAACCTGACCGAGGAGCAAGTACAATGGATGTTCGAGTGGTTTCCAACCGAAGAATTCATCGCCCAATCCCGAGATGCACCTTTTATGATATTGATCGGTCTGAGCGGAACATACCCCTACGTCCCTCTCTGAGTTATGAGGAAAGCTGGTAGGAAGCAGATTGTACCCGGGGTCGACAAGATGAGTCACTTCCAAGCTGATTTCTAGGATGATGATAGTCCTTACAAGTGCCAAGCTCAGCATATGTGGCACTGCAAGATCATCATGGGGAAAGATACCATCGAACCATATAGATACCACGCCGGTTGTACTCCCTACTATTTCGGCTGGTTAGAGGATAATCACAGTGGTCTAAGTCAACCTGGGTTTGTTCGGGGTTATAGGATCATAGATGAAAAGGCCGAGGCACATGTCAAATACAATCAACTATGCAAAAGAATGCGGGAGTGCGAAAGTGAGCACTGTGAGATACAAGAAGCCAATCAAAAGTTATTTAAGGAATGGAAGGACATGGCCGTCAATGCCAACAAGCGACTGGGATACCTGGGGCGAGTCATAATGGAGCTGGAAAGAAGGTTTCTCAAAAGGGTCGAAGACTGTCAGAATGCTGAAGGGAACGAAGGCGGACATCTAGCCAGGGCCTACCTATTGCTGGGACTTCATGAGCAGGGGAAGTTGTTCGACGAAGCCAAGTATGCCGAGTTTGCGGAGGGTCCTTCAGGGACCAAGTAGATAGGACTTTATCTTTTTGCTATTTAAATGTAATAAGGCCAATATATAGCTTTCAAATCATTCTTCCCAGAAATCCAAAAATCCACCCCGGCCCGCTTGGTCAAAACATGAGGTTCGAACTAAAATTCGATTCCCCATTCACCCATTTTCAAAATTCGACCCCAAAACGAGGTCTATATCACAATTAATTAAAAAATCCTAACTCTACCCAAATCCCTAAATTTCTACCCTTAATCTCATGTTTTAGGCCTAGAAATCTAGTGGGTGTTGATAAAAATGGAAGATAACAAGTTAAAAATTACTTGCCCAAGAGATTATGGTGAGGATATGCTTCAAAAATCGCCTAAGAGCTTTGGAGAAGAAGAGGTTTATGAAAATCCCGTAAGTGTTCGGTTTTGGTCTTTTAAAAATCACTGCGCGAAAACACTCTTCGCATTCGCGACAGGTCCACCGCGTTCGCAATGGGTTAGGCTTGATAAGCCTTCACGTTCGTGGAGTAGAAACTCCTCGAGCCTTGCGTTCGCGTTCAAGTTGTCACATTCGCATAGGGTAATTGCCCCACCCCCTGCCTAGGCTCAATTGGTCATCACGTTCGCGTGGCCAGGACTGCGTTCGCGAAGAGATAACCCCCCACTGCCTTGCGTTCGCGACCTGTGCTACGCGTTCGCGACCTGTGCTACGCGTTCGCGTAGAAGGAATCTGGCACCTGGGATATTTGCCTTACGTGTTCGCGGGAGGGACCACGCGAATGCGAAGGGTAAAATCCCTGGGCACTCAACAGCAAAAACCTGCAACTTTTCTTAAGTCAAAAACCTCCCGAAACACATCCGAAACACACCCGAGCCCTCAGGGCTCCTAATCAAACATACACACTAACTCAATGACATCATACGAACTTATCCATGTGATTAAATTGCCAAAATAACCTCAATAACAATGAATTAAACCTCAAAATCAAAGAATTTTCTCAAACTTCATAAAACATCAACTTTTGCAATTTAGGCCCGAATCATGTCAAATGACATCCATTTTTTACCAAATTCTACAGAAACGTCTTAAATCATATATAAGAAAAGTACCTGGCGCCGAAACTAAAATACGGGCCCGATACCATCATGTTCTAATCAAATTTCATTTCAAAATACTTTAAACAATTTCAGAAAATAATTTTCTTTAAAAATTCATTTCTCGGGCTTGGTACCTCGGAATTTGATTCCCGGCATACGCCCAAGTCCCGTATTTTCCTATGGATCCTCCGGGATCGTCAATTCACGGGTCCGGATCCGTTTACCCATAACGTTGATCGAAGTCAAATTAATTCATTTATTAGCCAAATTTTATCATTTTTCACAGATTTTCATATTCAAGCTTTGCGGCTACGCGTCCGGACTACGCACGCAAATCGAGGTGACTCTTAATAAGATTTTTAAAGCTTCGGAAATACAAAATTTAATTTAAAAGCAAGTGATGACCTTACAATTTCACCTACATTGCCACATAAATGAAAGAACATACACAATCACTCTTCATTTTAGTTATAGCTAATTTACAAATGAACCTCTTTTGCAGACAAACTTCACTTGATTTGAGAATGCAGTTCTGCTTCGTATTATTTGAAAAAAAAAGAAGAAGAGTATTTGAAGCTGAAAGCAGTGTTTGGAAGTACATTGTCCCTTGTTATTTTCTGTTCTGCTCTCCTTGCAAGAATGAACGGCCGGTCAATTCTAAAATTTCTTTACAAGGAATGCTCTGAAGTACTGAAAATTTGATGATTCTTCGCTACATATCTTCTTATTACTTATGATTTGAAACTTTCTCGGTACATATGTTGACAACTTGAAGTGTGATACTTATTTTAGGCGTATGTAAACAATTTCCAAAGAGGGTGAGAGTACTGAAGCCTCCAAAAATATTGGGTTAATAGTTATACCAATGAAGCCTTCATGTTCAGGCTGGAGGACTAAATTGATCAAATAAACTACCTTATGGCTTAACTATACATGATTAAAATACAGCTTGACTTAGAACTTTATCTTATTCCGTTCTACGTCGTAGCAGAGAGTTTCACATTAGTAGTAGTAGCAGTACATAAATTTGACACGTATATCACTGTTGTACTTGTTTTGATTTACTCATTTGGTATTCGTAACCAACAGCCCCAACTAATATGAATTCGCGCCGGATAAGTCAATTAGAGGGGTGCTCTTCCTACTAAAAGGTTTTCTACTAATGTGTGTAATATATCTTTATATTATGTGTATATGTTTCGAATTGAAAGCAATAGATGTGCCCCCAATTCCTATTTCATCTTCTTATTTAATTCTACGTCTGCTATGGGGAACCACCTGACTGTTCATTAATAGTTTCCACTTATTATGGGCATTCTCAAGGCCAGTACCATCAATTATACATTGATGGTTGTTATGGCCAAGGTTGTCTCTCTAATAAATGACTTGTACTTTCACAAGAGGAGGATTGACAAAATGTTAGTGAAATATTTGTCTGACCAGGGGAAGGGGTTGAGCTAGCCTATTAGGTATGTGTTCGGCTAAACTTAATCATTTCTACTTAATCATTATATTTATATTAAGAAATCTATTTTATATATATATATATATATATATATATATAAAAGTCTCTGGACACGTGCAAATGCACATGTATTTCATGAAATCAATACAAACTTTTTAAAATGACATATATGTTATTTAAAAATGTTTATGAGATATAAAACAAGATTTGAAAGATAAAAATACAAACTAAAAATTATAAATGGAGCTCCTATATATTAAATAATCAGGAAATTCAAAGAATTTATCTTGTTCGTTTCTTTAATCATAGTTGCAAAATAAATACATATTGTTTTCTTAAAGTGCTTATTAAAAATGTAGAAACATGAGCATTGAAAATTAAACAAAAAATCGAAGCCTTATCCCCTATTTAAGCAAGAAAGAATAAATACTAAAGTGCACGGATCAACTTGTCTGACTTCTTATTGAATAAAAAATTAGGTAAATTTCATTCGTTGTTTTTTCTCACAATCCGTACATACAATTCAAAAGATTAGTATATGCAACTCTAGTATGTATATAAAAAATATGATATACAAAATTTAGAAAAATAATTTAACATGAGTGCACATAATTTTTTGGGTAAACATATGTGAAATAATAAGCAAAAAGAACATGCCAATTATAATAATCTTATCAACGGATGTTACCATAATTTTGTCAAAGAGAAGTGAAAAGAAGGACTCCATCAACATGCGTATACTTCCTGGTGGAACACCGGCTTAAGAAATTGTGAATTATTATTCTAACTAAATGAAATATTAGATAAATTTGATTGGGAATGCAAAAAAGATTTCACAAGTTTCAAAAGATATGAATTAGATTTATGTTTTAATATAGGAAGTAGTCGAAAAGACTCGTTAAATTACAATGGGATGTTAGGAGGAGTAGAAAAGACAATTTATTATGAGATGTTTTTACTTTTTGGTACCATAATGTTATAGAATTGGTGTTTAAATGAAGGACGAAAAGGCCATTTAGTTTTTATGGACATTTTGGTAATTCAATTTCATACTTAGGTCTTCACACTTTTAGCATAATGTGATATGATATGATTCAATTTCATACTTAGGCCTTTACACTTTTAGTA
>MU681009.1:20910-54354 GCA_026770625.1 Nicotiana glauca | reverse complement strand
ATATATATATATATATATATATATATATATATATATATATATATATATATATATATATATATATATATATATATATATATATATATATATATGAATCCAGTAACAAAGATGAGAGATGAATTCCATGATAAATTCAAAATCTATAGACTTTGGTACTACAAAGTACTGATGTAGGGTTTATCTAGCCTTGGACTCTCCCACCTTAATAGTTAGCTTTTGGGGTGTGGTTCTCCTAGGTGTATCAATGGTATCAGAGCCATCTACCATCCTCTGTGCTCATTGTGCTTTGGTTGGGAACACTAGTATTGTAGTGTTCACCCGAGACTAGAAATGTGTAGCGCACAACTATCGAGTACGACAAATACAGAGCGTGGTGGTTTGTTATGGTCTACTACAAGGAATGAACTTGAGTCCCACATTGATACTACAAAGTACTGATGTGGGGTTTATATAGACTTATGCTTTCCCACCTCAATAACTATGAAATGTGGTTCTCCCTAGGTTTTTTAGTTCATAAATTGAACGAAGGTTGGCCGAAACAAGGAGAGAAGTCATTCATATTTAAACTTAGTGGGAATAGTACATAAATGTAGGAACTAAATATGTGCATGCTTGCTGGTGTCAAATTAGTTGGTTGTATCCAGACGAGTTAAAATGAATTGAGTCAATAAATGGATGATCAAACTCATCAAAACGTTAGCTCGGATCAATTCGTGTTGGATCAAATTGAACAAAATAATTGAATATTACCTAATCAGCAGAACAATATTTTTATCTTCTACATTTTATTTAATTACCAAATAAAAGTATAAGCAACTTTTCTTTTCTCTATAGGAAGAGAAAATGATGAAATTAAAGTGTTGAGAGTTCCATTTTACAAATTTTATTTTTTGTGTGAGATTTTATTGGCGTTACTGGGCCTCAAATATCGAGCATGGAACCCATAGCTATATACTTTGTCCAATTAAATATAGTATAATTATAAAAAATAATTATTTAATTTACCGATCAAACATACAATTAATATTGTTTAATTTACAGTTAACGACATGGACGCCTATGCATCCCGGACCTGTCTCCGATGAGCTATTAGTGTTACAGGGCAATCATAGATCCGCCTACATAGGAGAGGGAGAGCTACTGGCCCGGACTCTCCGAGCCAAGAGAATGACCGACGTGTGGGATTTTATTAGGGACAGACTTCTCCATCCCCATGTAGTCCAGCGCCTGGGGGATACGGGCTTCTACAGGATTTTTGAGATCGGGCAACTGCAGCTCAAACGGCCCTGATAGAGCGGTGGCGACCGGAGATGCACACTTTCCACTTGCCCATTGGCGAGGCCACCATCATGCTGCAAGACGTGGAAGTTTCATATGAGATGCCTGTTAATGGACTGCACGTTGCACTGCCTCCGGCTATGAGAGAGATGATGCGTGGGCAGTATTTCGACATGCTGCAGCAGCTTAGTGGTTTCAGGCCACAGGATGAGGCTGCACACTCAGGGGCCAGTCGCATGAGTTTGACAGCTATTAGACAATATTTGAAGATATTGCACCCCCATATCACCTGCGAGACAAATGATCTATATATTTACCGATATACGAGGTTGATGCTGCTCTTTTGTTTGGGGGGGTGGGGGATCTTGTTCCCGAACACTTCGAGGAACCTAGTCAGCTTGCGATTTCTTCATCATCTTCAGCTGCTAGATGATTTACCCCCATACAACTGGGGTGCTGCTGTTCTCGCCTACATGTACAGGCAATTGTGCCAGGCGAGCATGGCCACCCAGCATGACGTATGTGGATTTTTGCCGCTTCTACAGGTGACAACATATTTGAAAACTCTCTTCATTCCTTCCAATTCTATCTAGTCAAAATTTATCTTAAACTTTACGTCAACTTTGTATGTTAGGTTTGGGTCTGGGATCGGTTCCTGCAGTTGCACCTATCTCTACCACCATTACCTCTTGATTTACCACCTCCGTTTCTCCCTCTAGCTAGGAGGTGGGTTCTCTGGCGTGGATATGTATGAGATTATGATGCTCGACATAATCTCCCCCCTTGCAGGGATGTGTTGGATATACTAGAGGGCACACAGGTAAATGTGTACCTAAACTTATTTGGTATAGCTTCACATGTGTTGCGCATACTCACGTTTTCTGTTGTTGTTTGATAGTTCATCTGGACACCATACAACAACGACTTGATAGGTGGCCTGCCCAATAATTGCTCGACCGGCCGATTTATTTGGAGCACTTTCGCCCCGCTGATGTGCCTCGATATTGTGGAGCATCATGCCACGGAGTGAGTACTTTGCTAGTTTGGCCGTCCGCAGTACATACCGAGGGGGTCTACATGGGAGGCTACAAATTATCAGCGGGATGATCGTTCCACGGTGGACGACGCATTTGTAGCATGGCTAGAGGCGTAGGTCCATACTTGGGACCGACGAGGTGACCTGATTCCGCCCTCCTTCACAGATCCAGACGAAGACTATTCAGCTCTATATGACTTGTTACCGCTGCGTTATCCGACTTTTTATCGGGAATCCTATTCGTCAAGCTGGCGGTCGATATGTTCCATACGTCGAGCGACATGAGGCCTTGGTATGTTTTATGTTATTATTGATTATATAACTATAACTTAGTGCAATATCTATAGTTTATATTTTATACATTGTGTAGGCTCTCGGCGACAGGTTGCAGAGGTAGCTGCCCGGACATTGTAGCGAGCTCGAGAGGATCATCGCTTGGGACACGACCCTGCTTATGTGGAGACAGAGCACTACTAGCGAGGCAGGGGTGTCGCACGAGGTAGGGGTGCCCCACGAGGCAGGGCTATCGCATGGGGTCATGGTGGGCAGCGATGAGGTGGTCCCCAATAAGGGCGCGTTGAGGCCCTTGTTGATGATGTTGCTGCTGATCTGCCGGGTTACCTACATGATCCGAGCGAGTATCCTAGCAGCATGCCGTCATACAACCTTGGGATCTAGCTCACTTTAGGGACTTTGCAGGTGACCTCGTCAGGTCCATTATTGATCATGGGAATGGACCTTACCGGAAAGGATTGCGATGCCTACTTCCCAGGCCCATCGACTGTTGCTGAGGATCGGTCGACCTGAGATTTGGATAGTGGGCGCCTGTTGAGTTATGGCTCATCATCACATGCGCTTTTCTCATTTATTTTCTATAACTTTATATTTGCTTATTAAGGCTTCATCCCTGCCCGTCATGGAGGCCCTTTCGTGCGATGCTGACATGGCTGCCAATGATGATTATATTCAGGAGCCCGACGAAACCATGATAAGACAATTTAAATTGTTGTGACTTAATATTTATTTTTATATGCTGAGCTAACTTATTCTTTTGTAGTATGCTGATGGACCGACGACCCCTTCTACCGATCCTGTCAGCACTGCTGACGATCATGCTGCAGCGCATCCTCAGATAAAGAGGCGACGTGATGAGGATGATCCTTATAGCTTATCCAGGCAGGATGGGATCCGCCTAAGGCCAGCGCCTGCATTAAAGCACAAAGGCTGTGGGACACATTGATTTTTTTTTTTTGTATTTTATGTACGCTATGTAAATAATAGCAACAATTTTTATGTTTACATAATATGCGCATTATGTTTTTATTTCCTCGTTTCTTCTTTATTTTAATACTACAACACAAACACAAACATAGAAACTTAATATAATTTAAATGCAATACAATTAATAAAAATACATGACACAGGAAACATAAAGATAAAGTACTACACTCAACACATACATGTCATACGTTAGTCACCACCGCCTAGTATTCTCTGCTCCAACCATTTCTCTTCCAGCTTATTTTTTTCTTCTTCCGCCTTTTCAGTTTCTTCTTCAACTTCGCGATTTTTTGTTTATATTCTTTTCATATTCCCACTGTTTTAAGGTCAAATTATGAAGATACTGCAAATATCGTTTGTAGCATTCCTGATTAAAGGGTTCATCAATCCATACCCCAAAATTACAAAAAGGTTCGTCGGGAACCCTATAAAACTTGTTCACACACATCCAGTAGTGGCGTCCAACTTCACCATCATCCCAATAGTCTTTCATCATGCATTTTTTGCCGCACTCGCACCTTGGCACATAAAGGCGTTCAGGGATTTGTTAAAGCGTAAAAAAACCTTTCTTTTCTGGAAAGTTTTGCTATTGGTTATTGTTAAGTGATGAAAATAACTAGAATGTGCCCGTTATTTATAGGCAAGACAACACATATAATGCAGTGTTTGACCGTGCTATATATATTCACCTAACGTAGTATTTAACCGTGCTATATATATTCACATAACATAGTAATTAACCGCGTTATGCTTTGCATGTTAAAGATTCTGTCGGACACAAAATAGCTTTTTCTCAGGCAGGCAGCTTTTCAGTTCGACAAGACAACACACATAACATAGTATTTAACCGCATTATGCTTTGCGTGTTAAAGATTCTGCCGGATACAAAATATCTTTTTCTCAGGCGGGTAGCTTTTCTGTTCGACAAGACAACACGCAAAATGTAGTATTTAACCGCGCTATACATATTGACACAAAATGTAGTATTTAACCGCGTTATATATAGCATGTTAAATTTTTTTAGAAACGAAACACCTTTTTTGCAGTCGGACAACTTTTCAGATTGACAGGACAATACACAAAATATAGTATTTAACCGCTCTATATATATTCACTTATTTATCAAATATCATCCTCCTCTGACAGTGTAGTTTTTTAATAATTTTAGAGTGAAACTTGAAAGTCAACGTTAAAATTTTTCGTTTTTTAATCCAATACTATTTTTGATTACATGAACGGGAGGGAGAAATTCATTAATTTACTCAACTAAAAAAGTTAATATCAATAAGATGTAACAAGGCTATGGAAATATAATTTTATTTGATACATTTTGCAACATAAACAAGTACAGACACTTATTAAAAAAAATATTACAAAAACAAAACACTAGGTGTATGCTTGATAGTTGGGTACATTAGACGAACTTGCACCAGGAGCTGGATTACCATCGCCACCTAAACTAGCTAAAGGACATTTACGACGGTCATGTCCTGTTTGCGAGGATCTATTAGATTTACGCACATAAACGGTATCACCAACCTCCATTTGGTTTCTATACGCGTTCTCTTTTGCACTTGTAGCTTGCGCAAATAGTCCTTGATACACAATATTTTAAATGGTTCTGGCGGCCAATAATACTCAGCACCTACTAGCTGCAACTGCCCACTATATGTGTTTAGGTATGCAGCAACACTATATTGCCTATCAACATAGTTGGTTGCCCCTAAACGTATTTGTTGAAAGCACTTAATGGTATGTGAGCACGTCATGTGGTAGATGGTCCATTTCCCATACGAACACAACCTGCTGGCTTTATTTACGGTGTGTAGATTATTCCCCCGGCGTTGACAGATAGTGGTGCGAACTTCCAAAATACCCCGATCGTGATCATACTGTAAATATGAATGCCAATGTGCTCGCCTCCTGTATGTCTCAAATCTTTTCATCAATATTGACATATTCAACACCCCTGTCCATCAATTCCGATGCACTTTAATAACCCGTTGAAAAACTCCAACACATTTGTAGTCAGGGCTCCCCATCATTTGCCACCATCAACATGCAATGTCCACTTATGAAGCTCATGTTGCATCAACCAATTATAGGCTCTTTTGTCTAACTACCGGATCGATTCCATGTGCCTCCTGAATTTGCACTGCTGGTGATCAGTTGTAGCCATCCACATTAAATCATGCAAGTCCTTGTTGGGATATGTCTTGTAGAAATTGGCCTTCAGGTGCCCTACACGGTAACAGTGGTATGCATAGGGTTCTTGCCATTCAGGAAAATGCTTTATAGAACTTAATATACCACCATACCGATCAGATATTAGACAAATACCTAAACGTTGGTTAACAATGTGTTGCTTCAAGTGGTTCAAAAATAGCGTCAACGTCTCTTTACTTTCATTGGTACAAATGGCAAAAGCTAGTGGAAATGTTTGTCCATTGGCATCTACTGCAACAGTGATCAACAACTTAATATCATACTTTCCATAGATATGAGTACCGTCTATGGAAATTACCAGACGATAATACACAAACCATCAATTATTTGTTTAAATACCCAAAACACGTATCTGAATATATATTTCGGTATTCCTGGACTCCGTTCATGCTTCCATTCAACAACAGTCCCGGAGTAAAGTGTTTCAGTGCGGCCATGTACCTGGGTAAAGATGAAAATGACTTATCCCAGTCACCATAAATAATTTCAAATGCACATTTGCGCCCGACATATGCCTTTCTTTTGGTAATAGTATACCCATAATTCTGGTGGACGGATGTAATACACTCATAGATCTTGTACCTAATGAACACTTCCAAGTGTGGAATCAAGACAAGAGAAATCAAGTCAACATAAAAGTTGAAGTGATTCTCATTGAATGTGTCCATTTCACATCTGTGGGTGCTAATATATTTATCCACTTTCCATAACCCTGTTTCCTTCTTTCTTGCACGCAACATCCAGTGACAACCCGTAAACCATCTATGACATTTGACCTTGTATACCTCCGGAGTTGACTCCCATACTATCATATCACGACACTCTCTTATATTGTACATTTTACAAGCCCTGGATAGGCGAGCTTTATCATAAAATACATGCCCTTTGCCAGCACCGTTTGTCTAGACTCATCCCACATTACTGACCGAATTTTGTGAAGATCCCTTGTGAGGGACTTGGAAATTTTTTCAAGGTAGGGAATATGACTTGATGAAGCGGCACATGGGCTCGTACACTTTTGGTCTAACGAGAGGTGGAGGATCATGCTCCCTCGTCAGCTCAGGTTCAACATTCACTTCCTCCTTATCATCACCCTCGTCAGGGAAGAGTGTTTCATGTCCAGACTCATCGGCATTGTTGTTCATAATCACTATTATCTTCCTGACTCCGCGCATCTGCCAAATCACGAGTAACTACATCATGTACGAGCAACTGAGTGAGGTCAGGACCATCAAGTTGCTCATTTGCACTGCATTAACAACAAAATGATAAGCTACTCAAATTGATAAATACTTTACATGTAGCTACATCACTTCACTTACAAGTCGTAATGTGTTGATATTCCATGATGGATATTATCATGTTGGTGATGACTCCCGGATGGACCACCATGATCCAACACACCGAAAATACGCATATTCCAACTAGGCGTGGGGTCGAATTTCTGGATGGTACGCCTATGGAATATATGAGCGTTAATACAAATTCAATACAACAAAAATATACATTGTAACACAAAGGAATACTGAAGTTTACCACTTGTCTTGTGGATTATGTAAAGTAGGAGAGAAATTATTTCCTCATTTCTCATTCGCCGGTGGTGATAAATTTAAATGAAGGCAAACTCTTTCATCCGGAAGCTGTCCGACAAAAATTGCTCTAGAATAACCACCCGATGACTGAGGGTTATCCCTACTATGCGCAACCTCATTATTATGAACGTCTTCAACCTTGATGTATATTTCTAACATTTTTATTATAAGAAACTCCCGGTATTCATCCGGAGTCCTCAAAAAATCCCTCAAACTTTCATCATCATCGATGTTAAACTCATCGTAACAAGCAACCCTTGCGGAGTGACGGAATACAAATATTTTCCGGTTACTTTAAGGTTAACCAAACTTTTGCTCACACTCATTTTATTACATAACAACGATACCAATATATCATACTCTATTGTAAGTGTCAATTTTACTGACACTGTGGAGATAAACTATAGGTCACAGAGTTATTCGCCACCACAACCTCACCCCTCCAATATAAAGAAACCCTTGTTTTTTGCTCTTCAAACATTATGAATAAATGCTTGAGAATTTAACAACAAGAAAAGTTTGAACGGGAGTTAGAATATTTTTTGAATGGATTTTTGTAAAATCCTAACTTCTTTAAATAAGGCAATGCCTATGTTACACCCCATGTTTTCGTATGTAAGAGTATGTCATGAGTTAATTAATGTAAGCTCAGAAATAGAATCATCTTTGAAAAGTTTACAAAGTTAGTTCATCATGTTAACATGGAGGTTAAAAATATTTCAAATCATTAATACCAAGTAGCAAGAGGGTTTGAAGTCTTATAGGCTAAACGAATTGAAGAAAATAAGTTTCGTCGAAAGTCGACAAGTTGGATTGTTTTACCATGTACTTTTGGGGTGAGACTAGGGTGATTAACATTATAAGGAGATTGTATTATGAGTTTTTTTAGTCGTATGAGAGTTGGTGTTATGTTTTGAAGCCAAGCGAGCTGTGGAACAAAAGCTGGAAAAAGGTCATCACAAGTTCCATTCATAAATATGCTGAAAATTAGGTCAAATATAACTGTGTTTTTCTCCCAATATACTTGGAATTAGGGGATGATCTAACTAAAAAATTAAAGACCTATGAGTATAGTTTCCAACTAATTAATCCGTTTGTCAATACTATCTCGGAGTATAGAGATACTCGTATTTTCGCGAGCCTGCACAGATCGGTAAGGTGACAAGTAGATGCATCACCTACATGCCAAAATGAGAGGACAAAATTAAAAGCCCCAAAGACGGCCACATGGGACTTTTAAGGGATTATCAACTCAGTTGTTTCACCAATCTTTCAGACCAAGAAAAACCAAATTTAACCTCTGCAACTCCTCCCCAAAAATCCCACACAAACCCTAGGTTATTTCGGATGTTACGACGTGATTCTAGTGCCGAAAACCCCGGATAGCTTGCTAGTTTCTCTTTCTCCTTCATGTAGCTGAGTTGGGGGACTGATTTTTGATGGAGAAGGACTAGGTTTCATGGTTCTACTCATTCCATGGTAAGTTTATGCTTCTTCTTCCATTATCTATGCTTGTACGAGTTGTAACTCGACCGTAAAGACTAGACCTAGCAAGTTTCGAATAAGTGGTATGTTGTTTGTTGTTGCATCATTGTTGGCTGGTTGTGAAATTATTTTCAAGTTGAATTGATGGCCGGTTTATAGGATAATAGGATTAATTATGTGTTGTTGTTTGTGTTGCTCAATTTGAAAGAAAAGACAAGTCGAAACATGTTTTAGTAAACCAAAAAATCAGTTTTGAGTTGTTGAACTTGTGGGACTGTTTTATGGGCTGTTTCATGTTGCTGTTGGGTCGTCTATTTTGCTAATGTTTTTATGGAGTTTGGGAGGAGAAATAGTGTGGAGAAATACAACATAATGGCAGGGTGGTTGGCTTGTCGTTCGTCGTTACATTTTTTAGGTTGTTGGACACTAGTTTGGTTGTCATTTTATGTATGAAGTGATTAGGGCGTCTGAGCTATTTTGTGGTATATTGTGATGGAGATAAGGTTGGAACATGATACATACATGTTGTTATTGTTGTGTTCTTGCTGTTGTTGGTATGTGGTATTGGAGGATGGCTTTGTTATTGGGGAGATGCTGCCAAAATTTACGTAAACAAGCTACTAGTTTAAGTTGCGGACTTAGCCTTTACTCAGCACTGATTTGAATCTCCTTATGCCATGGTAGATTAAATTGAGTTGTTTGAAGAATTGCTTGGAAGGCATTAAGGACTCAATGGAGTTAAGGAATGTTAAGGCACTTTCTTCTTTCTTTTGGCATGATCTAACGTGAAATGAACATAAACGATATACTATTTCATAATGAATCTTCTCCTAGCAACTAAGGTTGTCCATGTTGTTCTTTCCGTACAAAGTTATTCTAAGAAATTATGTATGATCCTTGAGTCGTAGTGAAGTTCATATTTATGGTATGATGTCCATAATGTTAATCGAGGGTGCAATGACCTTACGTCACTCTGAGAGGTTTAGAACGTGATTCCAGGAGTAGAGCATGCATTACATATATGTATCTATTTTACTCTACTGAGCTGCGCTATAGTCAGCCAAGTACAACACCTATTGTGCAACCAATGATCAGTTGGGTTTTCCGAGCTCCACGTGGCCAGGTACGATTCTACCGAGCCTTATGATGGCCGAGTACGTTTTTACCAAGTCCTCTTTAAGGCCGGGTACAATATGATCATGATGATGCCCACATAGGCAAATGTTTTTAAAAGTTTATGTATATATATGTATTATGCATTTCATGTCACTAGTCCCTAGAGGCACTCAGATGTTACAGATTGTATCCCCTCTATCTCTCTTTACATTGTTCTTATTTATGTTTTCTTACCTTACATACTTGGTACTTTATTCATACTGACGTCCCTTTTGCCTGGGGACACTGCGTTTCATGCCCGCAGGTCCCGATAGACAGGTTCACATTCCTCCTAATAGGTTATCAGCTCAGCGGAAGGTGTTGGTGCAGTCCACTTGCTCCAGAATTTCCTATTTGGTCAGTATGATTTGGGCCCTGTCCCGACCTTATGATATGTATGTATTCTTAAAGGCTTGTAGACAGATGTCATGCATATGAAAGATTGTATGGCCTTGTCAGCCTATGTTCATTGTATGAGTGTTCATTTTGGTCTTGTAGGACTGTATGTCACATGTATAAGTTTGCATTACATGTTGGGTCATCTTATGTCAAGTATTTCCTTATGTTTTATTCTGGTTATATCATGACGACCCTTTCGTCCCATTTACCCATGATGGTATGATAAGAAAGAAACGTTATGTTGGTTCTCGGTTGAGTAAAGTACCGGGTGCCTATCGTGGCCCTCCAATTTGGGTTGTGACAAAAGCGGTATCAGAGTAGTTCTATCATTGGGAGTCTACAAGCCGTATCTAGTAGAGTCTTGCTTATGGGTGTGTTGTGCACCACACTTATAAGCATGAGGCTATAGGACATTTAGTACTGTCACGCTTTCTTCTTACTCTAGATCGTGTGGTGGAGCTCAGTTGTAAGGATTCAAACTCCTAAATTCTATTTTATTCATAGTACAAGGATACCTACATCCATAAAGATAGTTGGTAAAAGATTGAATGTGGCTCTAGAAGAGCTGAGTTAGAGGAACTCGATTTTGCATCACACTGATGATGAGTAAATGTAAGTTCTTCAGTAGATCATGTGTGTACTAAGTTGTGTGAGCTTCTTGATAAGGATCCGCAAGGCATGAATATCTATCCACCCATATGGTAAAAAGCAATAAGAGAATCAGAAGGTAGATACAAGTTTCAACAAGCAAAAGAAGCAAGGTAAACAAGGGTACGGGGTATCCAGTTAGTGAAGATTATCAGTTTTTACAATTCAGGCAGAGAAACATAAGTATTATGAGTTACTTTCAACAATTACAGATATATATAATTGGCCCCACCCATCTCAGTTATGCCCTATGGGAGTTGACAAATATAGTTTAAGAGAAGAAGGGGATAGCAAGATCCAATTGGGGTTAGAGTAACCCAAAATGGTAGATGGATTATTATCATTAGCTAACATTTCTGAAGCTTAATGAAAATATGGTAATAGTTCTCCTTGTGAGACACCCCGATGGTACAATATAGAATAATACATTTAGATATAAATACTAGAATGTCTGTAAAATTTAGAAGATTGGCACTAAAATCCTGGAAGGGATAAATATTTACCTTTGTATGGCTCCCGTTCCTAGTAAAGAGAGAATGCTAGGTGACCTGAAGAGCCAATGAGATGAAGCAAAGGGAGCTAAAAGTGAAAGAATGTTTTGTTGAAGTTATCATAATAAAGCGATAGACAGAAAAATTAGCCGAAGAATAAGAAGAGGGTAAATGAAGCATTATGAGTAAGATGTGATAAATGGGTGATAACAATAAATCAAAATATGACAGGATGACAGAGTCTACAGTCAAGTGAAGGAAAAGACAAGAGGAGACATGCCTTGAAAATATAAACGAGTATAAACAATAAAGTCATATCCTCATTTCGAGAAATAAGTTAATGACCAGAATGTGATTACCAAAAGGTTAAGTTAGACCCCCGGAGTAATAAAAATTAGTATGGGCTGGAGAACAAGATAAACTGAACATGAATTAGGGATTGAAGAAATTCGTAATAGTCGGCATCATGAGAATTATAGAGATCGTGCTCCAATAATAATATAACAGACAATAGGCGAATAACCTTTAAAGTTCATTTAGGAAGTCACTTACCTAAAGCAAGCACTTTGAGCAAAGTTAAGCTTAAGGGACTAAGTGTGCCAGTTACACTAGGTGTCACCTTCGTGCATGAGAAATTCAGTTATCCTTGGTATAGAAGGGTTACCATAGGCAATTAATGTTCATTGATGATGTGAAAAGACGCCAAAGATGAAGAGGTAAAACATCTATAGGTAGATCGTCGTAGTACTAAATCATAGTACTCCCCAAAAGGGGGAAATATGGTGTGATATGGTATTAAGTCGAAGTTATTGATTAGAGTAACAATGGAATAGTAAAGGAAGAATGTGGTAGAAAGGCGAAACGAATGAGATTGTCTTTATTCAGATCCTATCGATACGTCACGACTCCAGAAAGTTATGCAAGCACGATGCCGGGGAGAGGCAGTAAGAGTTCTCATCCAGGATATTGTTGATAAATAAGTGTGAATAGACATTTGATACATTAAGAGCCACTTCAAGAGGTAAGTTAAGACAAAGGACATATACCAAGAGAGATTACACGGAGCATAAATATGAGAATGGACCAATGAGTAGTTAGTAGTTGATTCAGGAAGAGCCTAGTTATAGCTAAACAAGAGGATATAGGCAAATCATGCAGATTGTGCAAGGTAAACGTAGTGAAACCCAACATAGTGAATTCAGTCTAGCAGATATGACGTCGTAATCCTTGAGAAATATTCAGATAAGACTTGGGGTTGTTAAAGGTACCATATAAGTGTTACAAAAATAAAAGACGGTGCCTTTAGAAAGACAGTCAAATATTTTAGTTTATAAGCAACCCTACAAGTAGAAGGGAGCGGAGGTAAGTAACTAAGGATAATTATAGGTGAGTGACAACATCAAAAATTTCTTCGGGTATACGGTGTAATAAGCTTGTAGCTTTATAGGAGTTAGAGGATCTCCCCTAAGCACTACCATGAAAGACAAGCTCAAGAAACAAGGAAGAGGGATTCAACCTAAGCATATTAACTTGAAGAAGAATTGGTCTGGTAGCAATAGTCTCACTACAACATTGGATGCACTCAAAAAAAATGGTGCCTATAGTAGCTAATGAATAGAAAAAAAATCAAAGGTTATGTTTGAGATCATATGAGGTATAGGAAATTATAATAGTTGTGGTCAATAAGACAAGCCAAGTCTTCGAGCAACAAATGGCAGAACGACCAGGAAAAGTAAATTGCTTACATTTAAAGACAACTGAGAAGGCACTGAAGGAAATTTGTGGTGCTAGCAAGTTAAAGAAAGGATGTGAGTAATACAATCGATATGTGTAGGTCGCAATCTAAAGTATGGCAGAGTGACAAGATTTTAGGTATATGGGAGTAAGGATAAGAAAATGTGAGTTAGAAGCTGATAAGAATAGGTAAGACCTTGGTATTAAGCCCATCAAACAAGAGAGCTAATGGTTTATGTATGTTATAAAAAGCTCAGTATAGCTTGAATTAACATGGAAGAGTCTAAGATTAGGAGCATTTAAAAGAGATGGAATGCTGCCCTGATCGTAATGTAAGTGTGTAATTGTGGTAAATTATAAAAGGACGATGTTTAGGACTTCAATTGAGTAATGATTCAAAGAGAAGGGATTTCATGGATATCACAGGATTAACATACCCCTATAATACAAATCACATGGAATGCTATGAAATACGGTTATTGAAGTATAACATCGTCCCTAGGTGGAGAAGGAAAGCCACTTCAGATGTTCCCCGATGAGAAGTGAGCCCTAGTAACAATGTATTACGTAAGAGGTCTCAAGGTATCAATGGTGGATTATAGATCAACATTAAGGTGAGTCAACAATAGATGGATAAGAATTCCTAAGTATGAGAGGATATTATGATGCCATTATTTAGATGAACAGTAATCAGGAAGCATTAAATGACTTAGATTTATACATGTAAGATAAGTAGTGAGAGAGTAACCTGAAGTTGGGTAGCAGACCTCGGTAATAATAAACCGAAGTAAGAGTTAAGATATAGTATGACCTACCAAGATGTAATAAAACCATAAGCATAGATAACCGAGGCTATGAAGCAAGGTATATCAATAGTCGTAAGTTCAACAAAGTACCAAGCGAAGAACTTTAGTACACCTATAGATGCCTAGAGGGATATCTTGTCATAGTTCTGTATATTTATAAAGTGAGGCCTAGAGATTGGCTAAAAGCTGGAGAAAAGAAGAGAGAAGAGTCACATAGGCACACATACAAGTACAAGGTTGTACATGATGCATTTCGGAAGGTAACAACAGTTACGAGATTGGAAGAATTCCGACAACAGGTCGTGGTATGAGAACGAGGCCTAAAGGGGGGAATACCCTAGCCTTTGGATTTATTTACAGAACAATTTTCTAGATGTCAAGGACAATATTAAAGTATTGGTAAGAGCTACAGGTTATGATAGTGATAAGTTCATTAGTCAACATTCGAGGATGAATGTTCCAAAGGGGGGAATGATGTTAAATCCCACGTTTTCGTATGTAAGAGTACATCATGAGTCTAATGTAAGTTCAGAAATGGAATAATCTTTGAAAAATTTACAAATATAGTTCATCATGTTAACGTGGAGGTTACAAATATTTAAAATCATTAATACCAAGTAGCAAGAGGGTTTGAAGGTTTAGAGGCTAAACGAATTGAATAAAATAAGTTTCGTCGAAAGTCGACAAGTTGGATTGTTTTACCATGTACTTTTGGGGTGAGACTAGGGTGATTAACATTATAAGGAGATTATATTATGAGCTTTTTTTAGTCGTATGATAGTTGGTGTTATGTTTTGAAGTCAACCAAGTCGTGGAACAAAAGATGGAAAAAGGTCATCACAAGTTCCATTCATAAATGTGCTGAAAATTAGGTCAAATATAACTGAGTTTTTCTCCCAATATACTTGGAGTTAGGGGATGATCTACCTAAAAAATTAAATATATATGAGTCTAGTGTCCAACGCATAAAACCGTTTGTCAATACGATCTCGGAGTATAGAGATACTCGTATTTTCGCGAGCCTGCGCAGATTGGTAAGGTAACAAGTAGGTGCATCACCTACTTGCCAAAATGAGAGGACAAAATTAAAAGCCCCAAAGTCGGTCAAGAGGGTAATTTTAAGGGATTATCAACTCAGTTACTTCACCTATCTTTCAGACCAAGAAAACCAAATTTAACCCCTGCAACTCCTCCCCAAAAAATCCCACATAAACCCTAGGTTATTTCAGATGTTACGACGTGATTCTAGTGCCGAAAACCCTGGACAGCTTGCTAGTTTCTCTTTCTCCTTCATGTAGCTGCGTTGGGGGACTGATTTTTGATGGAGGAGGACTAGCTTTAGTGGTTCTACTCATTCCAAGGTAAGTTTATGCTTCTCCTTCCGTTATCTATGCTTGTACGAGTTTTAACTCGACCGTAAAGACTAGACTTAGCGAGTTTCGAATGAGTAGTATGTTGTTTGTTGTTGCATCACTATTTTCTGGTTGTGAAATTATTTTTAACTTTAATTGATGGCTGTTTTATAGGATACTAGTCTTAATTATGTGTTGCTCAATTTGAAAGAAAAGACAAGTCGAAATATGTTTTAGTAAACCGAAAAATCAGTTTTGAGTTGTTGAACTTGTGGGACTATTTTGTGGGTTGTTTCGGGTTGTTGTTGGGTTCTCTATTCTGCTAATGTTTTTATGGAGTTTAGGAGGAGAAAGAGTGTGGTGAAACACCACATAATGGCAGGGTGGTTGGCTGGTCGTTCATCGTTACATTTTTTTAGGTTGTTGGACACTACTTTGGTTGTTGTTTTATGTATGAAGTGATTAGGGTGTCTGGGCTATTTTGTGGTATATTGTGATGGAGATAAGGTTGGAACATGATGCATACATGTTGTTATTTTTGTGTTCTTGCTGTTGTTGGTATATGGTATTGGAGGATGGCTTTGTAATAGGGGAGATGCTCCCAAAATTTACGTAAACAATCTACTAGTTTAAGTTGCAGACTTAGCCTTTACTCAGCATTGATTTGAATCTCCTTATGCCGTGGTAGATTAAATTGATTTGTTTGAAGAATTTCTCGGAAGGCATTAAGGACTCAACGAGGTTAAGGGATTTTAAGACACTTTCTTATTTCTTTTGGCATGATCTAACATGAAATGAACATAAACAATATGCTATTTCATTATGAATCTGCTCCTAGCAACTAAGGTTGTCCATGTTGTTCTTTCCGTACAAAGTTATTCTAAGAAAGTATGTATGATCTTTGATTCCTAGTGAAGTTCATATTGATGGTATGATGTCCATAATGTTAATCGAGGGTGCAATGACCTTACGTCACTCCAAAAAGTTTAGCACGTGATTACAGGAGTCGAGCATGCATTATATATATGTATCTATTTTACTCTTCCGAGCCGCTCTATAGTCGGCCGGGTACGACACCTATTGTACAATCACTGATCAGTTGGGTTTACCGAGCTCCACGTGACCGGATATGATTCTACCGAGCCTTATGATGGCCGGGTACGTTTTTACCGAGTCCTCTTTGAGGATGGGTACGATATGATCATGATGATGCCCACAGTGGAGAATGTTTTCAAAAGTTTATGTATATATATGTATTATGCATTTCATGTCACTAGTCCCTAGAGGCACTTAGATGTTACAGGTTGTATTCCCTCTATCTCTCTTTACATTACTGTTCTTGTTTATGTTTGCCTTACATACTCGGCACTTTATTCATACTGACGTCCCTTTTGCCTGGGGACGCTGCGTTTCATGCCTGCGGGTCTTGATAGACAGGTTGACATTCCTCCTAGTAGGTTATCAGCTCAGCATAAGGTGTTGGTGCACTCCACTTGCTCTGGAGTTGCCTATTTGTTTAGTATAATTTTGACAGATGTTGATTGGTATGACGGGGCCCTATCCCGACCTTATGATATGTATGTACTCTTAGATGCTTGTAGATAGATGTCATGCATATGAAAGATTGTATGGCCTTGTCGGCCTATGTTCAATGTATGAGTGTTCAGTTTAGTCTTATAGGAATGCATGTCACATGTATAAGTTTGTATTACATGTTGGGTCATCTTATGTCAAGTATTCCCTTATATTTTATTCTGGTTATATCATTACGGCCCTTCTGGCCCATTTACCCATGATGGTATGATAAGAAAGATACGTTACATTGGTACTGAATTGAGTAAAGTACTGGGTGCCTATCGTAGCCCTCCGACTTGGGTCGTGACAGCCTAGCTCGGGGGGGGGGGGGGGGGGGGGGGGAGGGTGTGAGTTTTTTGAGGTATAGCGCTCTTTTAAAGGGCGCTATACCCATTTGAATTATTGTTATTTCAGTTAAATGCATGAGACTTATTGGCGGATCCTTTATCTATTTATAGCGTGGTATATAACTGCACTATACATACATAGCACGGTTATATACAATGCTATACATAGCTGTCATATCAGCCCATCATAGCGCGGTTTTTAACATGTTATATATGTATAGTGCTCTTTAAAGAACGCTATACTTTAATGGCCAAAACTCCGTTAAAGTATAGCACTCTTTAAAAGAGCACTATGTATAGAATGGTCACTCCTTTTTTTACACGCATTTATGTCACTTATGTCCAAAAGAACCACAATTAGGTTATGAGGAGTCCCCACTTATTTTGTTTTGGAGTATGTGTCAACATTTTGTAATGACCCAGCCGGTCATTTTGAGTGTTGTATCCCCGTTATCCTATTTACTGCTCCTTTTGTGTTTACAACTATTACATGACTTATCGTGTTAGCTAGTTCGGGTCTGGAGAGATTTCAGAATTTGAGACACTTATTCTCCTAATTGAAAGCTTAAGTTGGAAAAAATGATCGGATGTTGAATTATATGTAAATGATCTCCTATTTGAATTGTAATGATTCCTTTAGCTCTGTTAGGTTATCTCGGACTTAGGAGCACGTCCAAATTGTGATTTGGAGGTCCATAGTGGAATTGGGCTTGAATTGGCAAAAATTGGAATTTTAGAAAGTTTGACCAGGAGTGGACTTTTTTGATATTGGGGTCGGATAAGATTTTCAGAAGTTGGAGTAGTTTCGTGGTTCCATTTACAACTTGTGTGTAAAATTTGATGTCAATTAGACATGATTTGATAGGTTTCGACGTCGTTTGTAGAATTTGGAAATTTCAAAGTTTATTAGGCTTGAATCCGTGTGTAATTTGTGTTTTTGATGTTGTTTGAGGTGATTTTAGGGTTCGACTAAGTTCATATCATGAATTAGGACTTGTTGATATATTTAGTTGAGGTCCTGGGAGCCTCGGGTTGATTTCGGGTGGTTAGCGGACTTGGTTTTTAGTTGGTGAAGCAGCTGAAGTGTTGATGCTACTGGTGTAATCGCACCTGTGGAGTGGGCACCGCAGGTGCGAGCTTGCTGAAGCGGGGCATGAGCCACATAAGCGACCAAGGGATAGTTGAGCAGAGCTTGCAGGTGCGAAGATTTTCCCGCACCTGCGTGGTCGCAGAAGTGGGCTGGATCCTCAGGTGCGATGGAATTTTTGCACTTGCGATATGCGCAAATGCAATCCAGTGCTTGCAGAAGCAGAGTCAGCTGGTTAAGTGGATTCCATAGCAGCGGAAATTTCACCGCGGAAGCAGTCCCGCAGGTGTGGATAAGTGGCCGCAGTTGCAAAAAGCCTGGGTAGAATGTTTTTGCGATTTAGGCTTCACTTCCACATTTAAACTCTGACTCAGATGATTTAGAGAGAATTTTTGAGGGGATAATAGAGGTAAGCTTCTTGTACTTGTTTTTGATCAATAATCTTGTTTCCCCATTGTTTTTTCTACCTAGATTGTGTGGTGTTGAGGTGAAATTGGGGGGTTTGAGGCTAGGGATTTGGAGAGTGAATTTTGAGGATTTGAATAGCCATTTGGTGACAGATTTTGATAAATTTTGTATGGTTGGACTCGTGAGTGAATGGGCTTTCGGGTTTTGTGACTTTTATCGGATTTTGAGATGTAGACCCGGGGGGTCGAGTTTGAGCCGATTTCGAAATTTGGCTATAATTTAGTAATTTTTTTCTTGTGAAATTGATCCCTTTAGCCTATATTAATTGTATTGTACTGCTAGTGGCTGGATTGAGGACATTTGAAGACCGATTTGAGAGGCAAAGGCATTTTGGAATAGAGTTTTCCCGAATTGAAGTAACACTTTCAAACTTGGTTCTTAGTGTTTGAGACCCCGAATTATGTGATATGTAATCGGTATTGACGTCACATGCCAAATAACGGGCGTGCGGGCATGCACCGTGAGAATTGTGACATGGTTGATTTTACGGCGCTGTATAGTGATTATACCTTGTTTATATCCGTGTTTTCATTATGTGATAAAGTAATTGAACTGTCAATCATGCTAGATATCATGTTTAGGCTTTATGCGGGTACTGTTGGGACCCATAGTGGTCGTTTCTTACTATCACCTTACTGATTTCATTGATATTTCGTACTTAGTCATTTTCATTCATTTCATATCATATCTCATTCTCAGTTGTTATTTATTGATACATCATATCATTATTTCGGGCTAGTTTTTATGACATTTTTGAGCTCGTGAGTGAGACTGGAGAGATTGAAGACTGAGTGAGGCCGAGCTTGATTATGAATGATATTATGGGATCGGGCTGCACGCTGCAATAGTTATACTGATTTTATGATTGCGCTTGGCCTGTAGGAGCCGCTCCGGAGTGTGTACACACCCAGTGAGCGCGGTTGATATTATTGAGGGATGGATCTTCCCTGGACATGGATCTTGTCCGAAGCACTTCATACCTCGAGATAGATCTTCTCCACAGGGCTGGATTGGCTTTCCTCGGTATTAGGTGACTGATGGTAAGTGATGTATATATTCTAGGATGGATCTTTTCTGGGTCGTATGGGCCATATACAGTGCCGCATGGTTGAGCATTTGAGAGTGTGAGCACATGAGGCTGTCAGCGTGGTGCATCACATAGCATGTGCATTGGCATGTTGAAATAGAACAGTTATAGTATTCACATTGTTCAGATTTGATCTATTTTACTATTTTGAGCTATCCATTTAAATTGAAAGTATGCCTATGTTTCTGCAATGTTATTTTTATTTTTAACTGTGCCGGTTGAGTTCGTCACTACCTTCTAGTCCAAAGGTTGGACTTGTTACTAAGTTGGTTGTACTCACGTTACTCCATGTACCTCGTGTGCAGATCCAGGAGCTTCTGGTCATAGCGGCTGTTGATTGAGGAGTCAAATCCCAAAGACTTTCGAGGTAGCTACATGGCGTACGCAGGACTTGACTCCCTTCGTTATTTCTATCTGTATCAAGACACTGTACTAGAC
Source organism: Nicotiana glauca (assembly GCA_026770625.1). Classification (NCBI taxonomy): domain Eukaryota; kingdom Viridiplantae; phylum Streptophyta; class Magnoliopsida; order Solanales; family Solanaceae; genus Nicotiana; species Nicotiana glauca. Next base: position 33,869 of record MU681009.1, on the reverse strand, counting down.
TGTATCTAGTATAGACACTCATGTACTCAGTGACCAGTTTTAGGATGGATTGTATCGTATTTCAGATTGTTTCTAATTTTAAAAAGGATTTTCTTAATATTAATTGCTTTCGTCTTTATTTTCAAAGTTTTTACTGTATTGAGATGTTGAGTAATGAATAGCCTAGTTCCACGATAAGCGCCCTCACGACGGTTGATTTTGGATCGCGATAAGTTGGTATCCGAGCCTAGATTACATAGGTCTCATGAGTCATGAGCAAGTTTAATAGAGTCTTGCGAATCAGTATGGAGACATTTGTACTTATCTTCGAGAGGCTGCCAAACCCTTAGGAAATTTAACATTCTTGAATTCTTATCGTGCGAATCTGTTGATTGTGGTAAGTAAACTTCTGTTATTTTATTCTCTCACAGATGGTGAAGACCTGTACTACTGGGCAGAACAGACATCCACTAGTACCACCAGTCAGGGCCGCGAGAGGCCAAGGTCGTAGTAGAGGGCGTGGTAGGGGAAGAGGTGCAGCTCGCCCAGCAGCTAGAGCAGCACTTACAGATCCACCAATTGCCCCATTTCGGATTAGGTTCGAGTTGTGGATGCGCCAATGGGACCAACTCAGGCACCGGCTGTGCCCATTATGATTCCAGGCCTTTAGGAGGACTTAGCTCAGTTTCTGATCATGTGCACCAATATTACTCATGCAATCTCTATTCCGACTGTAGCAACCACTTCTCAAGCCAGAGGGGATACGCCCGTACACACGAGCAGGTGATGCAGGGACTCCAGACACCAGAGGCACTACTAGCCCAGTCAGTGGCAGCTGCTCTGATCCATGTAGTTCCTGTTGTGATTGATGATGGGTAGTGGATACTAGAGAAGTTTGGTAGACTTCAGCCTCCATCCTTCAGTTGGACAGAGTCAGAGGATGCTTAGGGTTTCTTGGATAGATGTTAGAGGATCATCCATATAATAGGTATTCTGGAGAATAGTGGGGTCTCGTTCACTACTTTTTAGTTTATAGGAGCTGCCTTCAACTGGCGGGAGGCTTATGAGAGGCGTAGGCCAGTCGGTGCAGCACCACTTATGTGGCAGGAGTTCTAGATTCTCTTCCTAGAGAAGTATGTGCTACAGTCTCGCAGAGAGGAGCTGTGCATACAGTTTGAGCAGTTGCGTCAGGATGATATGGCTGTGATGCAGTACGAGATGAGGTTTTCTGAGTTGGCCCATCATGCGCTTTGATTGGGTCCCACTGATAGGGAGAGTATCAGGAGGTTCATTGATGGCTTCACATTTTAGCCGCGGGTGATTATGACTAGAAGAGGGTGTTTGGTGCTAGTTTTGATAAGGTTGTTGACATTGCTTGGTAGATATAGTTGGTCCATAACTAGGAGCGGGTTGAGAGGGAGGCCAAGAGGTCTCGTGGATTAGGTAATTTTATTGGTGTTCCTTTTGGGGGTAAGTTCCACCACGTCAGGGATCGTCTCTATTATCATGCTCAGACGGCTCATCCAGTTCACCGTGGTGCATCATCTGGTCATGGTTCACCCAGTTCTCAGTAGGGTCACTCATCTCTCAGTGCCCTTCCAACTCAGAATTCATCTCATGCACCATCAGCTTAGGGTTCGTCTATGTCGAGTCCTTCCCGCAGTTATCCTGATGCTCGGGGATCCCTTCAGTCCCTCCACTATTCGTAGGGAGAGGTTGCTTTGAGTGTGGAGATTTGGGTCATATCAAGAGGCATTGCCTCCGCCTCTCAGGAGGTTCAGCTCAGCAGAGGAGTCAGCCTTCGACTTCAACACTAGTTACTTCACCACCCACCCAGCTAGCTTGGGGTAGAGCGCAGTTAGCTAGGGGTCGCCCTAGAGGAGGAGGCCAATCATGTGGCGGTCAGGCCCGTTTCTATGCATTCCCTGCCAGACTAGATGCTATCGCTTCAAACATATTGATCACATATATTGTCTCAATATGTCACCAAGATGCTTCTGTATTATTTGACCCTGGTTCCACCTATTCATATGTATCATCGTATTTTGCGCATTATCTGAATATGCCCCGTAAGTCTTTAGCTTCATCTGTTCATGTATCTACACCGGTGGGTCATTCTGTTATTGTGGTCCACATGTATTCATGTGTAGTAACTATTGGGGGATTGGAGACTAGAGTTGATCCTTTGCTGCTTAGTGTGGTTGATTTTGATGTGATATTGGGTATGGATTGGATGTCTCCATGTCATGCTATTTTGGATTGTCATGCTAAGACTGTGACGTTGCTGGTGCCGGGGTTGCCACGGATTGAATGGTGAGGTTGCACTAGACTATGTTCCTAGTAGAGTGGTTTCGTACTTGAAGGCCCATCGGATGGTTGAGAATGGTTGTTTATCTTATTTGTCCTTTGTGAGGGATGTTAGTACTGATACCCCTACTATTAATTCTGTTCTGGTAGTGCGAGATATTTTAGATATGTTTTATTCAGACCTGCCGGGCATGCCACCTGACAGGGATATTGACATTAGTATCAACTTGGTGCCGAGCACTCAACCTATTTTTATTCCTCCATACTGTCTCGCACCGGCTAAGTTGAAGGAGCTGATCGCTGCCAACTCAACACCACTAAAATTAGTGAGAGAGGGTCGCAATAGCTATTACCCGATTTGTGGGTCAGGATCGAATACACAGAGAGCTAGGATTGGAGTCGGGTATCTATTTAGCTTAGGATTGCGTGTATGCTCTTAGTTGGTCTTCTATTCATTTTTGGTTTTTCATTATATTCTACTATGATCAAACTACAAATTATAATTGTAACTAAATTAGACTAAGAGTAAATTGCTACAAGTTATATCTAATGGTTTAAAAGGCACTAGGATAGTGACCTTCACCTAGGTAGCTAATTAATGGGTAATTGCATCTAAGGCACGATTGATATGATAGGGGAAATATGTTATAACCGTTACTCAATAATACCCACTCTACAGCTCTCGGTAGAAAGAGTAGTTTTTCCCAATTGACTCTCTCGAGACCAATTGGGTATGCATATTTGCCTGAGCAACTAGGGTTCAAGTCGGGTAATTACTCTCTCGAGGTTTAACCCTTTAATTGGGACTATCAAGTCTCTTGAGTCTATCCCAATTCCTTGTGAGTCAATTTTGGAAACTTAGGCTCTCTTTCTCAAGAAGAGCCAAGTCAACTTAGAACAAACTAGTGTTTGCAACCAATAATTCATAAATTAAACCATAAAATTGACCCAAATAACAAACACCCATAATCAATCTAACCTTAAATCACAACACCCATCAATTACCCACACTAGGGTTGAGCCAAAACCCTAGCTAATGGGTTTAGCTACTCATGCTTGAAGATAAAATCAGAGAAATAGATGAAGAGAAAGACATAATATTAAATTACTAAAGTAAATATAATGATTCAATTGCTAAAACTACATTAAAGTGCCCAAAATGGCTTCTCACGAGCGCAACTACTGTTCTCTAATATTTGATACACTAAAGATGGAAAAATGTTCCATTTATACTAAGCTAGAAAAACTGGACAAAAATTACCCTGCGGGGTCAGTGCGGACCGCACAAAATGGTGTGCGTCCGCACTAGGCTCTTGATTCTGAAAAATCAACTCTCTGAACCCAGGCTCCGTGGACCACACAGAATGGACTACGGCAGCGGAGACATCTAGCGCGTTCCGCATAAACACGACCGCGGACCGCACAGGCTTGAACTTTGGCACTTGACATCTCTCTGAAGTTTGCTTCCGCGGACCGCATAAAATGGTGGTGCGGTCGCGGTGTCTTCAGCATGGGCCGCACAATATCTACTGCGTCCATACTACTTTGATGCCTAAAAATCCAGTCTCTGAATCTCTCTAGTGCGGATCGCACAGAATGGACTGCGGCCGCACTGTCTTGTTGCCTTAAAATCCAGTCTCTGAATCTCCCTAGTATGGACCGCATAGAATGGACTGCGGCCGCACTAGGCTAGTTTGTCTTGAGTTTTCTTGTCTTTGATACTTGTGCAGGTTTCACTCTTTTTAAGCTAATCTTTAACGTCTCATCACTTTTTTGATCAAACCTGCAATCAAGCACAACTTATGAGCCTTTTTGGACTATTTTGTAAGAATTTATAATCAAAGCGTTAGAAAGAAGAAGCATGAAACACGTCAAAATCCCTAGTTATCAACTCCTCCAAACTTAATCTTTTACTTATCCTCAAGCAAACAAAACAAGACCCACCCCTTGAGGTAAAATCCAAGAATTTTCAGCTATCCTAAAGTAGCCTCAGCTAGCATCAATTGGGACTAATTATTTTCCTCAATACAAATGGATCATTAACAACATTTAACCTTTGAAAAACCATGGATGAAGTGCAACACGAGAGCATCAAGAGTTGACTAAACACATCAAAAAAATCTTTCAATTACTTTTGTCATTGTGGAACCCAAACTCACACATCCTCAACTCTCCCTAAGCAAACCTTACCTTTAGAATAGTGGCACATGAAACGAGGTTAATGGGAATTCACTCATCTCTCTCAAGGAATGGTCACAAGTCCAGTTCTAGGTACCATATGCTTGCCCCTTATGCATGTATCCACTAATGTAAGCTTCATTCAACTCAAGATCATATAGGGATTTTGTGGAGTCATTGTGAAGGCATTTAGTTTAGGGTAGGTCATGTTTTTGTTCAAGTCGGTTCCATCTTCCCTTAAGCACTTCTTTTGATTCATTTGGCATAACTCACTTGACTCTTTGAGTCATTTCACTTCTTTCTAAGGGGTTAGAGAGACACATTGTCACTCTTTCTTGTGCATTTCAAACCTTTTCTCCTTTTCAACTTTCCACACCTTTATTTCTTTTTCATTACTTTTCTTGAATCCCTTTTAATTATTTTTCACATTGAACTTTCTTTTTGTTTTTTTTGATTTTCTTTCTTTTTCATTGCCTTTCCTTTTCTTCACTTTTGTGCCTTTTTACCACTTTGTTGCAATCCTCGTGTCTCCCCCCAAAATTATACTTTATTCATGTGCTAAAGGAAATATTTGGGTGCCAAGAGAGGGTATCTTTTAGAACGGGTATAGACTTGTATCATGGTTCTTGAAAGAAAAAGGGTCTAAGGCTCAAAAGGGTTAACTAGGGATCTTATCATTGGTAGGCTATGGAATTGTTCAATCTATCATTTGGATCAAGGAGAGCCTATAATCACATCTCAAGTCAAAATTCACTTAGGATTTCGCCTCAACAAACATTCAGGGCAAGTTCTAGACCAATGGCATAAGACTTGGACTTGCAATTCAATTACTCACCACACAAGCTAAGGGACTGCTAAAGACATAAAGTCGGGGACCCACAACGACCTTAGATACAATTTGAGCAAAAATGGTCCCGAAAAACCACTTGATGATTATCGGTCAACACAAGAGTCTCAAGGCCACGACTTTCGCCATCCTAAACACAACAATTTATTTTTGACCATAAGATCAAAGGCAAATGTTCTAGGCCCAAGTGAAGCTTTGCTTGAGGTACCTTAACTACAAACTACTAAAAACAAAAAGAAAAAAGGACTCAAACCCTTAAGAAGGTTGTCACGCCATCTATCATTGGAAAGAGCCACCCGGTTCACACAATACTCCACCTTTGGAAAGAACTGTGGCATTAAGAAAACCAAAGACTTATTGCAAACTCCGAAAATAAAAAAAAACTATGAATCACAAATAAGAAGCTAAAAATGAATTTTTTTTGCGAAAAATAGAATAAATATATACAAGAGGGGATTTGAATATACAATAGACGGGATGAATATATACAATGAAATGTAACTTTTTATACAGACCCAAGGAAAGATAAAAAGTGCGATAAAAGTAGCTAAATATAAAATTATATACAGACCAAATAAAAATCAAGAAAGCATAAAATATATCAATATATACAGTCATCCAAAATTGTAGGGCGCATCCCCTCAAATAAAAGTTGGGATTGTCCCCAATGTGAACTAGTCCAAAAATAAGCACCAAAAGAGATAGAGAAAAAGGATATAGAAGACTCCCTAAGACCTGTCGGTCTGCATAGGATCATAGGTGGTCCCTGGGTCCTCTGTGTGCTCGGGAACCTCATACTGGTTCCCAGTGTCATGCTGCTCAGCTGTTGGGACCTGTGCGTGGACCTGTACCGGCTCTGGATTTGGTACACCCTATGACTAACTGGAGGAAGTCTCCGCTGGGTCCGCCAACTGGACGATAGCATCATCGGCTCTAGGAATCATCCTCTTCCTCTTCGGAGGCCATTGTGACTGCTCTGGCTGTGGCTCACCTGCTGGAACTAGGTCCTCAAACAATGGGTCTAAAGGCAGCTGGTCTGCCTTCAACTTGTCAACATCTGCCCACAGCTCCTTCACGAACTCCTTGGAGGCCCGTGTCTTCCACAGCTTCTTATGCTCCTTAGCAAGCTTCTTGAGAGCCTTTCTATGCGAATCAACTGCCTTTGCCAATGCATCCCGAGTCTTGAGGGTTTTATTCTGGTTCTCAAAAATTTCCTTCAAATGCTAGCTGATGTGCCGATTGAGCTGCAGTAGTGGTGGTCAAGGTGGACAACTTGGATGAAACAGTATACATCCAATTGCTGATACTCTGAAGTGTCTGACTCAATTGGTGGGTAGTGATAGGATGGGCCCGGGAAGATGGGATCTCCGGGCCTGCTGATGTGGAAGGTCCAGAAGGCATCTCAGCAGAAGTGGGGGCAGGCTCAGTGGGGAACTCTACCACAACTGGCTCTTCAGACTGGCAGTTGGGACAGAAGTAGGGGCTTTGTAATTTTTATCCATGGGGTTATCATTCCCCTTCAAGCTGTACCAGGAGAACGGGGCTATCGCCTTGACCTTGACGTCGTAGGGCTTTTTGTCCACTGTCAAGTCCCGAAAATACATAGATAGGGTGTTAGGTAAAGGGTAGTTTCGGTCATGCTCTGCACCCACTAATGAGATAATGCGGGAAATCACATTCCCTACATTTATGGGGTATCCCGCCATAATTGAAGCAACCAACACAGCCCGGTGGAGAGGAAAGGTCTGGTCATGTGTAGTAGGGTCTAACTGGTAGCAAACAAAGGTATCCCAACCCCTTGCCTCAAAGTTCAGGGTCCTTCGCAATATTTTGACCCAACAGTCAACCACTCAGGAAAGGTACCTGGGATTGCCAGGTACTGAGCTAACCATGGACGGACCTCCTCGCCCATGTCTAACTTTGCCATAAATAAAGTCTCATCCTCCTCATTGAAGACCAAGTATTCATTGAGGTGCTTCCCTTCAAACAACACAGTCTTCTTGCAAACCTTGGTCACTTTGGAGCCCTTTTTGATATGGGCTACTTTGCTATAAAACTCCTTGACCATATGTTTGTTGGAATCTATACATTTATCCAAAAAATGTTCCCAACCCACTCTAGTCCTATATTGCCTTTGCACGTCAGGGTTGTAGAGTAATAGATCTTTGTCAATGAAACTCCGCTCTGGTATCAAACGTCTCACCGGCCACCACTCCCTAAACTAATGGTACGCCACCTGGCTCACAAACCTATCCTCCTAAACCTCGGGCCTTCTAGTTCGGGCAATGCCTCTCGCCTGAGGCTCACAACCTTTGGCTACCACCTCATCTCCCTGTACCTCCTCCTCACCTCCTTCTGCACAACATTAATTGGCCTTCGGATAGTGGGTGATAGTGGGGGAGTGTCTCTCAGTATATCTCTCTCCGGCCAGTCTTCCATGTGTTTTGGCACGGAGTCTGAGGATACGTCCCTTGACGGTTGGTACTCACTCGCCGAGGAATGGGAAACAACTCTGTCTGTAGTTTTTATCAAATTCCTCATCTTTTTTATGTTTTCCCGAGCTTGGGGAGTGAGTTTGATCATTTTCTTTACTTTCCCCCCGAAAGATTCACCTCTCCGAGTTGTTTTGATCCCTTTGCTCCTTGCTGTTTAACCATTGTCTACAAACATCATTCAATGTATTTGTTAGTATCAATCAATGCAGTTCAAGTTATTGCAGTAGAACAAATTGCAGACAGATTCATATTCTTGCAGACAGTTGCACACATTGCCTAGTGCGGACCGCACAAAATGGCAGTGCGGCCACACTGAGGCCACCGCAGATCGCACAAAAATGAGCACGGTCCGCACAGGTATGGGGTTCAAAAAATAAGACCTCTGAATCTCACCAGTATGGACCACACAAAACCAACCACGGCTGCATTGGGCCAGTGCGGACAACACAAAATGTAGTGCGACCGCACTGGGCAAAGGTCACCTGGACACAAGATAGCACCGTGAACCGCACAGAAACGACCGCGGTCCATGCTACGTGCCCAGACATGGCACTGAGTTAGGGTTCATAAGATTTTGTTCTTAAGTTCAAACTTTCTCCTAATTAGGATCCCTACTCAATTACCCAGTCCATTATACTCACCAAGTCCACAAAAATTACCATTTAAACTAACCTAATCTAACAATCAGAGAAATATGAGGAGAAGAAGAACTACAAGTTAAGGAATATGAAAATAAAATGAAATTACACAATTAAACAAAGAAGAATTGAGTGAAATGTTACTAGATATTGAGATGAAGTGCAGTTAATCAATGCTAATCAAGAATTATGATCAAGGAAGAAAATGAATAGTGCTCTAGGATCTCTGAGAGTTAAAATTGCGAAAAGGGTAAAAGGGGCTCCTTGGGGTCTATTTATAGAAAAACCCCGGGGCCCGTTCTCACCTACCAGTCCGATGGAACGCGGTTCGCACTAGTCACTTTTGTTCAACTCCAACTCAGTAACCTACTGCGGTCCGCACAAAATGGACCGCGGCCGTGGTGGTCCACCACGAAACGCACTAAATCAAGCTCACCCACGGTGGCAAACTTCAGAGAGCAATTTTTGTCACCCTTTGCTAGTGCGGACCACACAAAGTGTAGTGCAGCCACACTAGAAACTTCAGAGACTGACTGCATCAACTCAATCATGCAACATCTCACAACCAGTTAGCGCGAAAATCAATCCTATTTTACAAAGGAAATCAAATAAAACAAAAAGAAAAACGCATGGGTTGCCTCCCAAGAAGCTCCTGATTTAACGTTGCGGCACGACGCTGGATACCATTCAATCATTTGAAATGAGCAACAGCCACCACATGGTTGTCATCAAATTTCCCAAGATAATATCAAGCATTTGATTGAGGAATGGCAACGGGAAATTATCCTTGCGGGTCACTTTATTCAGCTTTCAGTAATCCTTGAAAACCCTCCACCCGGTAATGGTCCGAGTAGGAATAAGTTCATTGTTGTCATTTGTCACCATTGTCCTTTCATCCTTCTTCAACACACATTGCACCAGAGAAATCCATGAGCTATTGGGGCTTGGATACACTATGCCTGCATCTGGCCACTTGATCACTTCTTTCTTCACCACTTCTTGCATTATTTCATTGAGCCTCCTTTGATGTTCTAGGGACGACTTTGCATCATCCTGCAGAATAATCTTGTGCATGCAAAATGCGGGGCTGAGGTATGGAGGTTGTGGCTCCAGCTCCAACATCGTCGGCTCCTCAATTGATGGATTGGTTGGTGGAGTTTGCCAAGTTTCAATATCCAAAGACAATTTTCTTGGCTCATAGGAATAAGAGCCTGTCTCATGTGAGGCATTGACACACTCCACTCTGCTTGCATCATCATTGTCATCAAGCTTTAATAGCACGGCCTCAGGGGGATCCTCCACGTTGATCATAACACTGGTGTTATCCACAATCACAGCTGTGACAAGGTCTACAAATGAGCACACCTCTATGCTATTGGCTTACTTCATGGATTTGCACACATTAAAGACGACCTTCTCATCCCCCACTCGGAAAGTTAGCTCACCTACTTCAACATCAACCAATGCCTTCACCGTTGCAAGGAAAGGTCTCCCTAGAATAATTGGGACTTCAAAGTCCACTTCACAATCCAAAATGACAAAGTCGGTCGTCAATATAAACTTTTCCACCCGGACAAGCACATCATCAATTATGCCCAAAGGTCATTTCATCGAACAATCCGCCATTTGAAGTCTCATTGAGGTTGGCCTAGGTTGCCTAATTCCAAAAGTCTTGAAGACCGAATAAGGCATCAAATTTATGCTAGCCCCCAAATCACAAAGGTCCTTCGCAAAATCTGCACTTCCAATAGTGCAAGGGATAGTAAAAGCTCCGGGGTCTTCAAGTTTTGGGGCCATACAATGCACTATTTCAATGACTTGGCGAGTCATCTTTATGGTTTCACAGTCCATAGAACGCTTCTTTGTGACCAAGTCCTTCATGAACTTTGCATAGCCTGACATTTGTTCAAGTGCCTCCACTAAAGGCACATTGATTGTAAGGCTTTTCATCATATAAATGAAAATTTTGAATTAATTGTCACTCTTTTGCTTTGCTAACCGTTAAGGATAAGGTGGAGGTGGCCTAGGCAAAGGTGCCTTGGCTTTAGGCTCCACTGGCTCGGGCATGTCAATCACGTGTTCCCTAGACGGGTTCACAACATCTTGAGTTTTACCTCGGCTTCATTAATGTCAATCCTCACATCATTGTTCACATCATTCTCAACCACATCTTCAACTATCAAAGGTTCACTATTTTCTCGCAACTCAACATCATCATCCACAACTTGCTTATCTTTCGAGGCATGCACATCACTGCCTCTCCCATTTCTTATTGTAACCGCCATCAGATGATTGTTTTCACCCTTCGGGTTCACTACCGTATCACTTGGTAGAGAAATCTTAGGGCGAGTATTCAACGATTGAGAGATTTGGCCTAATTGAACCTCTAATTTTAGGATAGAGGTACTGTGGGAAGCCAATTGAGCATCAGAATCTTTGTTCTTCTTCATCATTTGTTCGAACATCATTTCTATTCTACCCATATCATTACCCGAAGAACTAGATCCTTGAGATTGAAATGGGGGCGGATTTTTCGGTTGTTGATACATCTGGGGCCTTTGAAAGCCTTGCCCCTGGTTGCCTTGGTTTCCATTGTTGTTCCACCCGCCTTGACCATTGTTGTTCCAATTGTTGTTATTACCATTCCAATGACCTTGGTTGCCTTGATTGTTGTTCCCCCAATTACCGCCTTGGTTGTTATTGTTCCAATTACTACCACCTTGTTGTTGATTGCCCCAATTTCCTTGGGGTCGCCATTGTTTATTTGAAGAGTTGCCTCTATTACCTTGATATTTGTTAACATATTGTACCTCTTCACTTGGCTCATCATAGCCATCATTTTGAAACCCATCACAATCATCACCAAATTGCTCAGAATTCCCTTGATTTTGTTTCCTTCTTTGCCTTATCTTATTGGTAAGCATATTAACACCTTCCACAGCATTCACTTGGCGAGGGTTTTGGACTTTTTGCAACTGTGCCTTAGCCAATTGATTCATAGTGGTTGTCAACTCCGATATAGCTTGCCCATGGTCGTGTAACTCCTTATGCAAATGAATAACCGTAGGGTCAACTTGAGGAACATTCGCTCTACTTTGCCATGCGGAGGATGTATCCGCCATCTCATCAAGAATCTCACAGGCTTCGTCATAAGACAACTTCCTCCAGCCAATTGATTAACTATGCATTGATTTGTAGTATTGATGCCTCGATAGAAGGTTTGTTGAATCGTCGCCTCGGTCATATCGTTATTTGGGCATTCTTTCACCATTGTTCTAAACCGCTCCCAAATCTCATGCAAAGGTTCCATGGGTTCTTGCTTCAAAGCCAATATCTCATCTCGAAGTGCCGCCATATGCCCGGGTGAGAAGAATTTAGCAATACATTTATCCGCCAACTCATCCCAAGTTGTGATGGAATGATTGGGGAGTCTCTCTAACCAATCTAATGCCTTTCCCCGAAGTGAGAACGGAAAAGTCTCAACCTAAGAGCATCTTCGGACACATTCGTCTGCTTGCTACCCCAACATGTATCCATGAACCCTTTTAGATGTTTGTAGGCATTTTGATCTACATCGCCCGTGAAATACCCACGTTGCTCAAGAAAGGTCAACATCACATTAGTTATCTGAAAATTGCCCGCCTGAATTCTGGGTGGGACAATAGCACTTGCATATCCTTGGTTCGGTAATACTCTAGGAGACACTCTTGGAGGTGGCGGGGGAGGGTCTAGAACATTATCATTAGCATTGGCCTGGCGGACTCGTCGTGGTCCGAGAGGTACAAGAGGCACCTCATCCTCTCTAATTTCATCTACCTCCTCTCCCGCAAGCACATTTCCAAGAGGGTCATTAGCATTTAAAGCCATTTAGTACCTGTTTATTCACATAAACAAATTAGTAACAAAGAAGTAAAGAAGAACAACACACAAAACTACTAAATAGAAAGCTAAAATTGTTAGCTCCCCAGCAACGACACCAAAAAAGTGATCGCTGCCAACTCAACACCACTAAAAGTAGCGAAAGAGGGTCGCAATAGCTTTTGCCCGATTTGTGGGTCGGAATCGAATCCACAGAGAGCTAGGATTGGAGTCGGGTATCTATTTAGCTTAGGATTGCGTGTATGCTCTTCATTTTTGGTTTTTCTTTATATTCTACTATGATCAAACTACAAATTATAATTGTAACTAAATTAGACCAAGAGTAAATTGCTTCAAGTTGTATCTAATGGTTTAAAAGGCACTAGGGCAGTGACCTTCACCGAGGTAGCTAATTGACGGGTAATTGCATCTAAGGCACGATTGATATGATTGGGGAAATATGTTATAACCATTACTCAATACTACCCACTCTACACCTCTCGGTAGAAAGAGCGGTTTTGCCCAATTGACTCTCTCGAGACCAATTAGGTATGCATATTTTCCCGAGCAACTAGGGTTCAAGTCGGGTAATTACTCTCTCGAGGTTTAACCCTTTAATTGGGACTATCAAATCTCTTGAGTCCATCCCAATTCCTT
>MU681009.1:4002-19539 GCA_026770625.1 Nicotiana glauca | reverse complement strand
TCAAGAAGAGCCAAGTCAACTTAGCACAAACTAGTGTTTGCAACCACTAATTCATAAATTAAACCATAAAATTGACCCAAATAACAAACACCCATGATCAATGTAACCTTAAATCACAACACCCACCAATTACCCACACTAGGGTTGAGCCACAACCCTAGCTAATGGGTTTAGCTACTCATGCTTGAAGATAAAATTAGAGAAATAGATGATGAGAAAGACATAATATTAAATTACTGATGTAAATATAATGAGTCAATTGCTAAAACTATTTTAAAGTGCCCAAAATGGCTACAAAATGGCTTCTCACGAGCGCAACTACTATTCTCTAATATATGATACCCTAAAAATTGAAAAATATTCTATTAGCTAGAAAAACTAGACAAAATTGCCCCTGCAGGTCAGTGTAGACCGCACAAAATGGTGTGCGGCCGCACTAGGCTCTTGACTCTAAAAAATAAACTCTCTGGCCAGGCTCCGCGGACCGCACAGAATGGACTGCAGCCGCGAAGACATCTAGCACGGTCCGCACAAACACAATCGCGGACCTCACAGGCTTGAACCTTGGCACTTGACATCTCTCTGAAGTTTACTTCCACAGACCGCATAAAATGGTGGTGCGGCTGCGGTGTCTTCAGCGCGGGCGACACAATATCTACTGCGGCACTGCTTTGATGGCTAAAAATCCAGTCTCTGAATCTCCCTAGTGCGGACCGCACATAATGGACTGCGGCCGCACTGCTTTGATGCCTTAAAATCCAATCTCTAAATCTCCCTAGTGCAGACCATACAGAATGGACTGCGGACGCACTAGACAAGTTTGTCCTGAGTTGTCTTGTCTTTGATACTTGTGCAGGCTTCAATCTTTTTGAGCCGATCTTTGACATCTCATCACTTTGTTGATCAAACCTGCAATCAAGCACAACTTATGAGCCTTTTGGGACTATTTTGTAAGAATTTATAATCAAAGCGTAAGCAAAAAGGAGCATGAAACACGTAAAAATCCCTAGTTATGAGGAGCAACTTCACAAACTCATTGAGAAGGTGTTTATTAGGCCTAGTGTGTCACCTTGGGGTGCACCGGTTCTGTTCGTGAATAAAAAAGGGTGTCTCTATAAGAATAGCATTGATTATAGATAGTTAAACAAAGTCACAATCAAGAACAAGTATGCTTTTCCATGTATTGATGATCTATTCGACCAACTTTAGGGAGCGAGAGTATTCTCCAAGATTCATTTAAGATCAGGGTATCACCAATAGAAGATTCGGGACTTGGATATTCTTAAGACAATTTTCAGGACCCGTTATGGTCATTATGAGTTCCTTGTGATGTCTTTTGGGCTGACCAATGCCCTAACAACAATCATGCATGTGATGAACAGTGTATTTCAGCCTTATCTCGACTCGTTTGTGATTGTATTCATTGATGATACCCTGGTGTACTCTTGTAGCCAAGAAGAGCATGCCCATCATTTGCGGGTTGTGTTGCAAGGTTGAGGGAGGAGAAACTTTATGCCAAGTTATCCAAGTTTGAGTTTTGGCTCAATTTGGTAGTGTTCTTAGGCTCATGGTGTCCAGTGAGGGTATTCAGTTAGATCCGAAGAAGATAGAGGTTGTTCAGAGTTGGCGCATACTGTTCTCAGCTATGGATATTCGGAGCTTTCTAGGTATAGCTGTTTATTACCGTTGCTTTATATAGGGTTTCTCATCTATTGCATCTACCTTGACCAAATTGAACCAAAAGGGTGCTCCTTTCAAGTGGTTGGATGAGTGTGAGGAGAGCTTTTAGAAGCTCAAGACTGCCTTGACCACAACTCCAGTTCTAGTTCTACCATTAACTTCTAGTTCTTATATAGTATGTTGTTATGCTTCTCGGATTGGTATTGGGTGTGTTTTGATGCAGGAGGGTAGAGTGATTGCTTATGCTTTGTGCCAGTTGAAGCCTCATGAGAAAAACTACCATGTTTATGATTTTGAGTTGGCTGCCGTAATTCATGCGTTAAAAATTTGGAGGCACTATCTCTATGGTGTGTCTTGTGAGGTATTTACTAATCATCGTAGCCTCCATCACTTGTTCAAACAGAATGATTTAAATTTGAGGTTGCAGAGATGGATGGAGCTGCTAAAGGATTATGATATACTATTTTGTATCATCTGGGAAAGGCCAATGTGGTGGCCGATACTTCAGTAGGAAGGCAGTGAGTATGGGTAGTCTTGCATTCATTCCTATTGGATAGAGACCTCTTGCATTTGATGTTCAAGAATTGGCCAACCACTTTGTGAGATTGAATGTTTCGGAGCCCAGTCGGGTTCTATTCTGTGTGGTATCTCGGTCTTCCTTATTTGATCGCATCAGAGAATGCTAGTATGATGATCCTCATTTGCTTGTCCTCGAGGACAAGGTTCAACACGATGATGCCAGAGATGTTACTATTAGATATGATGGGGTATTGAGGATTCAAGGCCGAATATGTGTGCCTAATATAGATGGGCTACGGGAGTTGATTCTTGAGGTGGCCCACAACTCGCGGTATTCTATCCATCCGGGTGCCGCGAAGATGTATCAGGACCTGAGGTAGCACTATTAGTGGAGAAGAATGAAGAAGAATATAGTTGGGTTTGTAGCTCGATGTCTTAACTGTCAGCAGATAAAATACGAGCATCAGAGATCGGGTGGATTGTTTCAAAGGATTGGGAAGGTGGTTTACAAGCTTTCCTTGCCACCTAGCTTGTCGAGTGTGCATCAAATATTTCAAGTTTCAATGCTCCGAAAGTATATTGGCGATCCATCTCATGTTTTGGATTTCAACACGGTTCAATTGGATGGTGATTTGACTAATGATGTGGAGCCGGTGGCCATGTTTGATTGAAGGTTCAAAAATTAAGGTCAAAAGATATAGCTTCAGTGAAGCTGCAGTGGAGAAGTTAGCCCAAGGAGGAGGCTACTTAGGAGACCGAGCGGGAGATGCAGAGCAGATATCCACACCTATTTGAGACTTTAGGTATGTTTCTAGACCCGTTTCAGGACGATCGTTTGTTTAAGAGGGGAAGATGTAATGACCCGGCCGGTCGTTTTGAGAGTTGTAGCCCCGTTCCCCCAATTACTGCTCCTTTTGTGTTCTAAAGCTGTTATATGACTTACCGGGTTAGCTGGTTCAGGTCCGGAGAGATTTCAGAGTGAATTGAGACACTTAGTCTCCTAACTAAATGATTAAGTTG
Source organism: Nicotiana glauca (assembly GCA_026770625.1). Lineage (NCBI taxonomy): Eukaryota > Viridiplantae > Streptophyta > Magnoliopsida > Solanales > Solanaceae > Nicotiana > Nicotiana glauca. The sequence continues at coordinate 16,320 of MU681009.1, read as the reverse complement.
AAAAAGTTGACCGGATGTTGATTTATGTATAAACGACCTCAGATTTTAAATTCTGATGGTTCCGTTAGCTCTGTTAGGTGATTTTGGACTTAGTAGAGCATACATATTGTCACTTGGACGTCTGTAGTGGGATTAAACTTGAATTGGCGAAAGTTGTAATTTTGGAAAGTTTGACAGGGAGTGGAATTTTTTATATCGGGGTCAGATTGGATTTTTGGAAGTTGGAGTAGGTTTGTGGTGTCATTTATGACTTTTGTGCAAAATTGGAGATTAATCAGAAGTGATTTGTTAGGTTTCAGTGTCATTTGTAGAATTTGAAAATTTCAAAGTTCATTAGGCTTGAATCAATGCGTAATTCGTGTTTTTGATGTTGTTTGAGGTGATTTGAGGATTCGAATAAGTTTGTATAGTGGTTTAGGACTTTTTGGTATGTTTTGTTGAGGTCCCAGGAGCCTCGGGTTGATTTTGGGTGGTTAATAGACTTGGTTTTAAGTTGGTGAAGCAGCTGAAGTGTTGCTACTACTAGTGTAACCGCACCTGCGGAGTGGGCACCGCAGGTGAGAGCCCGCAGAAGCGAAGCAAGAGCCGCAGAAGCAACCAAGGGAGAGTTGAGTAGAGGTTGTAGGTGCGAAGATTTTCCTGCACCTACGTGGTCGCAGAAGTGGTTAAAAGGGCGCAGATGCGGGCTGGATTCGCATGTGCGACGGAACTTCCGCACCTGCGATATGTGCAGATGCGGTACAGTGCTCGCAGAAGCGGAGTCAGTTGGTTAAGTGGATTCCGCAGAAGCGAAGATTTTACGCATAAGTGGTCCCGCAGTTGCGGATAAGTGGCCTCAAGTGCTAAAATCCTGGGCAGAATGTTAAAAACAAAGGTTTTGGCTTCACTTTCACATTTAAACTCGGACTTAGGCAATTTTTGGAGAATATTTTCGAGGGGATTATTGAGGTAAGATTCTTGTACTCCTTTTTGATCAACAATCTTGTTTCCCCATTATTTTCCCCACCTAGACTGTGTGATGTAGAGGTGAAATTTGGGGGTTTGAGGCTAGGGATTTGGAGAGTGACTTTTGGGGATTTGAATGCCCATTTGGTGTCGGATTTTGATAAATTTGTATGGTTGGACTCGTGAGTGAATGAACTTTCGGGTTCTGTGACTTTTGTCAGATTTTGAGACGTGGCCCCGTGAGATGTGTTTGAGTCGATTTCGTATTTTGGCTATAAGTTAGTATTTTCTTCTTGTGGAATTGATCACTTTAGCCTATATTAATTGTGTTATACTGGTTGTGGCTAGCTTCGGGATGTTTGGAGACCGATTTGAGAGGTAAAGGCATTTTGGAGTAGACTTTTGCCCGGATTGAGGTAAGTAACACTTTCAAACTTGGTTATGAGGGTTTGAGACCTCAAATTATATGATATGTGATTGGTATTGAAGTGACGCACATGCCAAGTGACGAGCGTGCAGGCGTGCACCGTGAGAATTATGACCTAGTTGATTCCATGGCACTGTATAGTGATTCTACCTTGTTTATATCCGTGTTTCATCACGTGATAAAATAACTGAATTGTCAATCATGCTAGATATCATGTTTAGGCTTTATGACGATACTATTGGGACCTATAGTGGTCGTTTCTTGCTGTCACCTCACTGATTTCATTGATATTTCGTACTCAGTCATATTCATTAATTTCAAATCACATCTCAATCTCACTTGTTATTTTATTGATACATCATATCATTGTTTTGGGCTAGTTTTCATGACATTTTGGAGCCCGTGAGTGAGACTAGAGAGATTAATTATTGAGTGAGGCCGACACCCTGATTATGAGTGATAGTTATAGGATTGCGCTACATGCCGCAACAATTATAATAATTTTATGATAGTGCTGGGCTGTAGGACCCCTTTCTGAATATGTACACACCCCCATTGAGCGCGGTTGGTATTATTGAGGGATTGATCTTCCCTGGACATTGATCTTGTCCGAAGCACTTGATACCTGGAGATGGATTTTCTCCACAGGGCTGGATGGGCCTTTCTCGTTACTGGGTGACTGATGGTCAGTGATGTAGATATTTCGGGATGGATCTTTCCTGGGTCGTATGGGTCATATACAGTGCGAAGTGCTTGAGCATTTGAGAGTGTGAGCACATGAGGCTATCAATGTGGTGCATCACATGCATCATGTGCATTTGCATGTTTATTATCCACATTCCACTTACCCTTTCTTTTGTTTATGTAATTGTTGTCATGTAAGTGGTGTTCTCACGTCTTTTTTTCAGTTATTTAATGGGCACAATGTTTGCCTAAAAAAATGTGAGTAATAATTAAAGATGATTCATGGTTTTAAGGATATGTGATTTATTTCAATACTAGTGAATATACAAGTAATATTAGGTTTAAGTAAGAAGACTTGATGAAACAAACTAGTGTTGTTAGAGCAACGGGGACCTCGATCACGATTATCTCGGGAGCCTCGAGGTAAGTTAAGAGCAAATAAAGTGTGAACAATAAAGTGAGAACAATAAAGATGTGGAGCACAGTAAACGAGAAAAGCAGAGTAGAATGTTCTATTACAATGAATGAGATGATCTTTACAAATGATTGGGGTCCCTTTTATATAGAGGGGGAAAATCCTAATATGGTAAATTTCCAATTATGGTAAGGAATTCTATTGGTACAACTATATAACAACCTAGTACAGACTCATACTATTCCGTACAAATCTTATCCCTTAATTTATGCCCTGATCTACGTGTCCTTGAGAAATTCCCACTCTTTCTTGAGTGTCATCAAAATTTTACTGTCCTCGAGGCAGATCATGATGGGTCTCCGATTTTCTTATTGAGGTGCGCACATCCCGGCCAAGCTCGATTCTTCCCAACTCGAGCTCGGGGTATGATCAAGTCTTCGAAATCGAGCTCTCCAATTTAGACCATGTACAGATAGTCCCCACGTTTCTTAGAATGAAATGATATAAAACGACTTGAATTCCTAAAGTCCTTTATGATGACATCATTCTTTATGACGTAAATGTTGAAATGACCAAAGCGTCCCATCGGTTCTGTTCCCCAAAAGCATTAAATGCACGTCAAAGCCAATCGACCACCAATATTAATGAACCGTCTCCGCCATCCTCTATATATACTTATTTTCTCTTCTCATTAAGAACTTTTCCACCTTGCAACACCTATTATCCTCTATAACTTTCCTTTTCACCACCGGTTACTCCGCCTATTAGCTCAAAACCTCGCTGATTTATTCATTTCTTCCTTCTTTTTCTAAAGAACCGATGGCAAAAACTTCTAAGTCTATTCCTTAGAAAGAAGGAACCTCCACTTTTACTTCCCGTCCGGCCGGTTGTAAAGCACCAACGCTTCACGAGATCGTAGCGAACAATTTTTCCTTGAAAAATGACTTTATAGTCGAGAAACCTCCTGACGTCCTTGGTCGTCGAGAGCATGCATCGAGATACATAAGGTCAATAGAGAACACCTCGATACTATGAAGAAAGAGGGTAAATGGGAAGAGAAGGTCGTTTAGCAAATACCTTCTCGTGAGGAGGATATCAGAACTTACGTAGAGGGGTTCCTGAGTGTGTATACATACCCCTTTTTATTGGGTCCCCTCGACCCGCTCGTTCTTGAATTCTGCCAAAGATATCAAGTCACCCTGGGCTAGATTCATCCGTCCTTTTGGCAAATCGTAAAAATGATGAGGTTCTTCATTGAAAAGGCCGGGCTCGAGTTCACCCTCATCCACTTCATCCGATTATATCGACCTTAAAATTTCCGAGGTTTAATCAAACTCCAATGCCGATCAACCAAGTCCTTCTTCGCCGGTAATGACGAAGACAAGGATCTAGGTTGGATGAGTAGGTTCATCCGGGTGAGGACCATCGATGTTATTCCCAAGGAGTTCCTTCCGTTCCCCGAGAAATGGAACTTCAAATGTGAGTGGAATTCTTTGCTTTAGTTCTTTTCCATGAATTTTGCTAAATTTTTCATAATTATTCCTTTCCCTTTTCCGCAGCGGTTCTATAGATGCCTATTGTGGTCCTCGACCTTGAGGATAGGGTTTGCAAACTAGCTGCTACTTCATCATACGACAAACTCAAGTGGCGAGACTTGTAGAAGGGCAAGTGGGAAGCGAAACACCACGGTACGCATCATAATGTTTCTTTACTTATTAAGAATGTCTTCCTTCATGTGACCTAATTCCTCTATCGTAGGTATTGGTGAGTTCTTTGAGATGAGGCTGACCCCTCCCGGGGAGGAAGTAGGATCTTCGGCTCCAAAGCCAAAGAAGGATAACTAGAGAAAAAGTTCCTAGAAGAGCGAGGACACTCAAAGACAAGCAGAGCCCGCTCGGAGGAGCAAGAAAAGCGTCATCATGAATGTGGATATTGAATCGATCAAGCAGTCCATGGATGATAACGATGATAAGATGGAGGGTTCGATGTTGGTGACTCGAACTAGGAAATCTTCCGAGGCTATCAAGCCTACTGAGATCGGGGCCCCTAGCCTTGAGGAAGGAACTTTAAAAGAAAAAGGGGATGAAGGCCCTGCATCACCTGACGTGGTAACTGCTTCTCAAACATCTTGAAATACTCCAAAAGGAGCGAGCTTCGAAGCTCCTTTGCCTGAACAGAGCGCCTCAGGTGATCTCCCCGAGGCCATGACATCAGGTCATTCCTCGTCATTTCTAGCCTTCTCTGAGAATGCCATTAGGGTTGCTCTGAACTTGAAGACGATCGAGCTAGGTGGTGTCCTGAGTGAAAACAACCCCTTCCAGGGTTGCTTTGCTGGGGTCGATGAGGCCGACCCATCAGATGCGAGCTAAATCTTCAAGAAGGATCAACGTCTTTGCTCAACTGTGTGTTTTTAGTGGTACTACAATTTCTCCAATGATATACTTTTCTTCTTTTGTCTAATCGATCATTCCTTTCCTTTCTGTAGACCTTCAACAAATTGAAGATGAATTGCATCATTGTGAAGCCGAGTTGCGTAGAGCTTCAAATGAGGAGAAAACTCTTAGGCTTCTCCTTGACAAAAAAGAGGAAGAACTCAAGCATCTTCGATTGGAGTTGACCAAAGCTCGTGAATACGAGAGTGAGTTAGAAAAGCAAGTAACCTCTATTCTGAAAAAATACGGGCTACCTTTCCGTCTTCGGAGGCTCATACTTCAATGTCTAAGCTACATCAAAAGCTAGATATGATTGGGCAGCTCTGGGGCGAGGTAGATCAAGTTCTAGCCGAGTGCAATAAATGGAAGACGAAGATGGACACCCTCATTGTGGCTAAAAATGATGCAATGGCGAAGGTATCAGTCCCCAAGGTTCAACGTCGGAATGCTCAAGGGAGAAACTTGGTTCAGGCTAGCAAAATAGCCGAGTTCAAGGCTGGTCTTGCGAAGGCCAAGGCCGAAGTTGTGGAAGTCCGAGCCGAAGCCAGAGAAATACAAGCCAAGGCCGACATGACAGTTTCCATCTATTTAAAGGATGCTACCAATGCTCAGATGGAGTTGAGGGGGGCTTCCGACCGAGAGAAAAAAAACATTGACTATGCCCGAAGCAGATCCCGGAGGGAGACCCTCGAAGAGGTCTATACTAAGGGCTTCGATCTTTCCGAGGAGATAAAGCAAGCTAAGGGGGATGAGGCTAATGCCAAATTTGTCCTTTCCTCCTCCGACGATGGTGACATCGAAGATGACGAAGAGATGGAGGTTGCCGAAGAAGCTACCCTCGGGGAAGAGGCTGGTCCCGAGGGAGTGACAGGTCCGGGGGGAACGCCCCTCTGGCTTAGGTAGAATTTTTTCTTTCTTTTTGTAATTTTTTACTTTGTAGGACTCCCGTGTAATATCTTTTTGTATATATAAAAAGAAAAAGAGTTTCCTTGATCGTTTGCCTTCAGTTTTTCTTCAAAGTTTGCTTGATTTTTGATGCTATAATCCATGAGTGTTGATTCAAATTCAGGGTAGAGTAGACCCTCAAGTTTTTTGTTTTGATCAATGATCGATAATAGGGTACCACTTAAGGTTCAATGTTCAAGCTAAGTTTTAGCTCGAGACTTTTGAGTCCGAGCTGGGTAAGGTTTTGAGCATGGTGTGCTGCGACCTTTAAGCCCTTCAAATATTGGCCCTTAGGTTATTTAGGTTGGCCCTTAGGCTCTTTTGAGTTGGCCCTTAGGCTCTTTTGGGTTGGCCCTTAGGCTCTTTAGGTAGAGGCCGAATGGCTATAAATTTTTCCCTCTTTCTGGCTAAAGACTTAATGAAAATTTTGGTATGCCTTAGCATGTATTTTTTGTATTCATATTCGTTCGATTTTTTCGAAGGTTCGATTGATTGGAACCTCGTTTGTAATTTGATATGCAACGTTAATCGAATACCTCATGAGGTTTTTTGAAGGATGATGTTATCGAAGCCTTCACATTATTCGAGGGTTTATTTTATTGAAGCCCCTTATAATTTTCTTTTGCCGAGGGCAGCCTGATTTAACCAGTTTTTCGATGTATATGAAGGCTTTTTAGTTTTATGGCATCTCCGAGCCGCATTAGTTCGGCCGTAGCCTTTTCATATGACCGTAGTCTTTTATATGGAAGTAGCCTTTAGTCCCCGAGTGTGTTGGCCTTGGCTTTAATATCAAGGGGATGCATGTTTGAGGCCTTGTGAGTAACAATTAAAGGTGATTTATGGTTTTAAAGATATGTGATTTATTGAAATACTAGTGAATATACAAGTAATATTAGGTTTAAATAAGAAGAATTGATGAACTAAACCAGTGTTGTTAGAGCAACAGGGACCTCGAGCTCGATTATCTCGGGAGCCTCGAGGTGAGTTAAGAGCAAATAAAGTATGAACAATAAAGTGAAAACAATAAAGCTGTGGAGCACAGTAAACGAGAAAAGCAGAGTAGAATGTTCTATTGCACTGAATGAGATGATATTTTCAAATGATTGGGATCCCCTTTATATAGAAGGGGAAAACTCTAATATGTTACATTTCCAATTATGGTAAGGAATTATATTGGTACATCTATATAACAACCTAGTACATGCTCGTATACTATACCGTACAAATCTTATCCCTTAATTTGTGCCCTGATCCACATGTCCTTGAGAAATTCTCGCTCTTTCTTGAGTGTCAACAAAATTGTACTGTCCTCGAGGTAGATCATGGCGGGTCTCCGATTTGCTTCTCGAGGTGCGCACATCCCGGACAAGCTCGATTCTCGCTTCGAGCTTCCGAACTCGAGCTCCGGGTATGATCAAGTCTTCGAAATTGAGATCTCCAATGTAGACCGTATACACACAATGGGACAACTGTGACCATATATACTAAAGAGAATGTCTTGCAGAATGTTTTATGCTATTCCCCCGGAGCTTAACAGAGATGAATAGGTTGCAGCATTGCCCAGGGCTTTGGTTGCAGGATTTGTCAAAACAGTTAAAAATTTTCGAGAAAGAGGTATTAGTAGTTTGTATGTTTCTATATTCATTGTAATATGTCAATTGGGAATGTAGAAAAATGAGTTAATAACTAAACTATCCAGAGTGCAAAAGCAGTTTTGATGTCCTTGTTGTGTTGCAAAATCGCTTGAACTTTGTTAACATATAGCATTGTCCTTTCAAAGGAAGCTAATATTAGTATGCCATGAAAACCTAACAAAATTTCCTCGATAATGTATATGATAGAGTACATTATGTAGTTCAATGATTAGGTCGGACATTGAGTCCATTCGTTTAGGCTTCTCTCTATACAAAATTCCGTCATATAGGAGGGTGAGACCCGGGGAGGGATAGGGGTTGGGCAAGAGGAAAATCCCTTCTTAGATAGTGCCAGTTGCAGTTTCTGCTCCTCTTTCTGTTGCATACAACTCTACCAGCTATAGATACAATACTTGTTCTTTTTTGGCATCTCTTTTCTATGTATTCATATTGCTCCGAAGCATGTTATATACACATTCTCTCAGCTGTTTGATAGCTTATTATGCTTCTTTCTTTCATTTGATCGCACTTTTATTGATAAAATCTTCATATTTTATAGGTAGTGGAATCTTGTCGGTGGAAGATAGCATGACTATTCTTACATATATTTGTGTTAACCTTGCAGCACAAAGCTCAAGGACAACATTCATATTTTTCATAATTGAAGGATGGGTTGTAACAGTTGCATCAGTTGGTGATTCCAGGTGCATTTTGGAATCTGTTGACGGGGACATTTTGTTATTTATCAGCTGATCATAGGCTTGAGTGCAATGAAGAGTATGATTCATACCTTTTCGGCTCTCTTTTCTTTTCTTTTTTCTGGGAAAGTTGGGGAGCAAAAAATCATTATGCATTCCATTATCCAGCAATCCGAAATCATTTCAGATTGGTCCTTTGAGATGTTGGCCTGGTGGGTTATGCCTCTCAAGATCCATAGGAGATATGGATGTAGGCGAGTACATAGTTCCTGTCCCTTATGTAAAGCAAGTAAAGGTTTGACTACTAAATAGCATCCTATCTGCGTTTTTCGTCGATGTGTTCAAATTCATATGTTTTATGTATCTGCATCAATAGACATGCAGCTTGGAACTTTAGGCATTCAGTTGGGGAGGTTCCACTTCTCACCCACTGTTTTATAGTTATGACACATCAAATTTTAGAAGATGAAAGTACAATTCTATGCTTGAACCATTACTCTAAACCAATTGAAAGTTAGAAATCTTGTGGCTCCTCCTTGATTCTGCTTTCATGGTGAGGTTGAGTCTTGCCATGTGACGACCCGGCCCGTCGTCACGTGAATTATCGCCCGTTTTTCCCATATTATGTTGTTCTATGTTTCAATATCAGTATTTGAGTTGATCGGATAGAATTGAATTGGTTTTAGTTGGAAATGAGGCACATAGTCTCTTAGAAGAAAACTTGTTTTAGAAAAGTCAACTGGAAGTTGATTATGTGGTTAGAGGGCTCGGATGTGAATTCCGGTGATTTGGTTAGCCCTGTGAGGTGATTTGTGACTTAGGAGTGCGATCGGAATTGATTTTGGAGGCTCAGAGTAGAATTAGGCTTGAATTGGCGAAGTTTGAATTTTGGCGAATTCCGGTTGATAGGTGAGATTTTGATCCGAGGGTCAGAATGGAATTTCGAGAGTTGCAGTAGCTTCGTTAGGTGATTTCGGATATGTCTGCAAAGTTTCAGGTCATTCGGAGGTGTTTAGGTCGGATTTTTGATCGAATGTGCAATTCGGAAGTTTTGAGAAACTTAGGCTTTGATTTCATGAAAATTGAGGATTTTGATGTTAACGATGGCGTTTTGATGATTCGAGCAAGCTTGAATAAGGGAATAGATAATGTTTGTGCTTTTGGTTGAGGTCCCGGTGGCCTCGGGGTGATTTCGGGTGGTTAAACGGAGAATTTTGAGTTTGGCTTCAGGTTTGGTTTTGCTGGTTCTGTTGTTTCCGCATCTACGAAAAAGGGACCGCATAAGCGGTTCCGCAGATGCGGCTAAGGAGTCGCAGAAGCGGTTCTCTGGGGAGGCTTGGCTTTCCGTAGAAGTGGACAAGTCTTCGCATAAGCGGATTCCGCAGAAGCGGTTATGGACCGCAGAAGCGGTCGTGGGCGACTTTCAGGAAAACCGCAGATGCGGTAAGAAGGCCGCAGAAGCGGTCTCGCTTTTGCGAAAAATGGACTGCAGAATCGGTCCTGGGCAAAATGAAGGAAATCGCAGAAGCGGAAGAATACCGCAGAAGCGGAAGTCGCATAAGCGACATTTGTATCGCAGAAGCGGAAATAGGCCTGGGCAGAAAGGTTTTAAAGTGTCATTTTGTTCCACGAGTTAAGCTATTTTCCTCCATATTTGAACGTCCTTGGGAGCTCTTGGACGGGAATTTCAGAGGGATTCAAGAGGAATCGACGTGAGGTAAGAATCTTGTCCTTAAAACATGATTATGTTGTGAAATTGGTCTAGAAATTCATGGAAATTGAGCCTAACGTTATAAACTAGGGCTTGAGTTTTTGACAAATTTCAAAATGGTGATTTGAGGGGTCAAATGAACTCCGATTTTTGTAAAATTGGTATGTATAGACTCGTGGCAAGAAAAGGAATATTTTGATATAAAACTTTTTGGATTTCGAGACGCGGGCCTGGGGCTCGGGTTTTGCTAGTTTCGATGTTTTTGCTATAATTCGATTGTTTTCGATTGGGCATTGTCCCATTTGCATATTGTAATGTATTCGCTCTGGTTTTGGTTAGATTCGACGCGCGTGGAGGCCAATTTGAGGGGCAAAGGCATCGCGAGCGAGGAATTTCACCGGTTCGAGGTGAGTAATACTTGTGAATGATATCCTGAGGGTTTGAAACCCCGGATTTGCACATCATAGTGCTGTATTGTGGTGACATGCACGCCAGGTATGAGTGTGGGGTAGAGCACCAGTGGGGATTGTGACTTGGTCCGTCCCGGTTGTTGATTTTACTGCGTGATTGATTGAAAACTACTTGATGCTATCATGATTTGGGCTGATTGCCATGTTTTGGGCTTCGTGCCGATTATTTGAATCCTTCAGGGATTGATATCACTGTTTTTGCATTACGTTGCATATTATTTGATCTCGGTCCAAGGTTCTAAATATTGCTTTGCAAACTCAGCCATCTTTCTAAGATTTGAAAACTTAAATGATATTTTCTGACGTTTTGAGTTGAGAACTGCTATTTTACTATGGCCCAAGGGGCTTATGTGCATTGCTGGACTGAGCATGGATCGGGCTGCGCACCGCAGCAGTGTTTTGTGTGCATTTCTGGACTGAGATATGGATCGGGCTGCACGCCGCAACAGTACATACATATACATGCATGGATCAGACTACACGCCGCAGTAGTATATTATATGGATCGGACTGCACGCTGCAGTAGTATATTATATGGATCGGACTGCACGCCGCAGTAGTATATTATATGGATCGGACTGCACGCGGGTAGTGATATATTATGTGTATCGGACTGCATGCTGCAATATTATAGCGCTTGGGCTGTAGGAGCCCCTCCGGAGTCTGTACACACCCCAGTGAGCGCAGGGCACCCAAATGGATCGGGCTGCGCGCCGCAACGGTCATGTGCATTGCATTGCATTCATGCATTCATTTCTGTTTGTACTACGTGGCATGATTTTTAGCACTTATATATCATTGGCATACATGCTATTACTTTCCTTGTTGATCAGATACCCTGGTGTTACATATTAAGGAGTGCTGAGTCCGAGAGGCTGATGTTGTACTTTGTGAGTTGGGAGTGAGCCCGCGGGGCTGATACCGCACTAAGAGGTTGATACTGAGCCCTAGGGATAGATTTCTGATTATTTCCTGCTTGTTGAAATTATTTTTCGCAACTCTTGAAAAGGCATGTTTTCAAAAGAGATTTTTAACTGAGCTTGAGTTTTTCTAAAGGATTTTCTCGGTGTTACGATTTTACTATTTTTCTAAAAGGGTTGTACTGTCTGTTATAGCATTTTGGAGTGCTCATACGTGTTTTCTTATCGTTCAGATATTATTCGCTCTTATTACCACTGAGTTGGAAGTACTCACTTTACTCCCTGCACCTCGCGTGCAATTGCAGGTACTGTTCACCCGATAGCGGGTTAGTAGCGGATTGAAGGTATTGCTATCGTAGCTAAGCAAGGTGACCACCGACGTTCGCGACACCAAGATTCTTCTTCTTCTTGATTTCCAGATTTTACTCTATGTATTATAGACTTTAAAATTGTAATAAAGACCCTCCTAGATGCTCGTGACTTGCGAAACTCCGGTCGGGCTGAGCTAGGCTATAATGTTGATAATTAATGTTCTTTAAGTTGCATTTTCCATCTATTTATGTTTAGTAAGTGTTAAAGAAACGAATTGGGTTAGTTGGCTGGCCTTGTCTTCACGAGAGGCGCCATCACGACCGGGTATGGAGATTGGGTCGTGACAAGTTGGTATCAGAGCCTAGGTTACTAGGTCTCACGAGTCATGAGCAGGTTTAGTAGAGGCCCACGGATCGGTACAGAGACGTCTGTATTTATCCTCGAGAGGCTGCAGAACCTTTAGGAAAACTTCACTTTCTTGGAATTCTTATCGTGCGTACTTGATTCAGCTTGAGATATAACTCTTGGAATTCCTTCCACACGTCTGTATGCGCACATGAGTGCTCGATATTATAAGTGCCCTGATGGCTTGTGATTCCTCGATTGAGGGGCGAGATGTGATCCCGTGAGTTTGATGTTGGGCTAGTCTGGAGGACTTGAGGCCGGATCTTGCCTATGGCTGGAGCACTGAGGTGCTGATCGTGTGAGCAAGTGTTTTGAACTTA
>MU681006.1:244642-264464 GCA_026770625.1 Nicotiana glauca | reverse complement strand
CATGATTCAAGTATTAAGATCACGTTACTGATGCAAAAATTAACTAATTCAGTCCAATTAGAGCAGTCCTATTACACAGTCCATATCATTACTACATTATCTAAAATCAACTGCAGTATTATAAAAATAAATGTTAGAACACTGATTTACTAACAGATATTAGAATACCGATTTACAACAGCAGTATTACTGATGCCAAGGGAACATTGATTTACTAACTGTAACAATTAACGATAATAGAAGGTGTTGAGGCGAAGTAAGGCAGAAACGAACACTCTTCATTTTTTTTAACTTTAAATCACATTTACACTGGATTGGATTCAGAAATGTACCTGAAAGTTTCAGAAATTAAAAGTGGAATCAGTTAAAATAGCAACGATGATCAGCAACAGCAATAGGACAGAAAAATCCAATCACAGCCTCAAGATACCCAGGATTAAACCACAGCACTGAATTTAAACCCAGAAAACAAACTTGACCAATCCAATGGCACTTTCACATAATTTCAGATACCAGAATAAGAGAAGATCAATGCACAGCTTTCAGATTTTAACTAAATGATCAATGAAACAGTGATGTTTTGGGATTTTTTGGAAGCTATGAATTTCGAATTTGGGCAGAGATTGTTTTAGGGAGAAATTTTCAGATCCTGAAACTTGTAAAACAAGGCACATTAATGCCTATTTATAGATGTAAATCTGGAGGGAAACTAAAATTTGAGTGTTTACACATTAGTCCCTCTTTTATTTCACTTCTACCCTTTATTTTTAATTTGTAATACAATTAGCTACACTTATTTATTGAGAACTATATTAATACCCCTATCTAGAAGATTCTATTATACTATAATCCCTATAGTTCCCTTACTTTAATTCAAAATCTACTAAACTACCTTTTTCCCATACCCATATTGCCCCTAGAGTTATGTTATAACTACTATTAACCTTTTTCCTATACCCCAAAATACCCTCCCTTCACTTCTGTAATTACTGTTTTCCCTACCCCTAATTGCCGGATTTTAATTATCAATTACTACTCAGCTATATCCAATCCTGATTAATTATAGCCAAATTCATCTAATTAACCACTAACTGAACTAAGCATAATTGACTTACAAATAGCCAAGAGAAATACTAAAACATATTGAACTAAAACAAACGATTCACACCAAATAAGCTAATGACTGACTATTGGATCAACCTATGAATTGCATCAGAACAAGAATCATTTAATATTGCTAAAAGAAGAACTAAATAAAGGCAGAATACTAATCATTCTATTAAACTAAACAATTGAAGATGCAAAATAAGAACAGAATCCTATGGAAATTAGTACAGACTATTTAAAGCAAGAATTGAACCAATCAAAACAATAATAAAGCATAAAAGAAAAGAAAAATAGGAGAAGAACTCACTGATGTCACGAAAAAAAAACTCCGGCCAACCAATTTTGAGAGAATCTTTCGAGATTCTTGACCCGTAACATCCCCAACCATGTGTTTTCATAAGAAAACACATGGTTAAGGATATTATGGTCAAAAATCATAAAGATTTGAGTTTGGAATTCTGTTGATATTTGAGGACTACGGTTTGGATATTTGGGATAAGAAGGTGAAGGCAAGTCTACTGTGTAAATTTGGGGTGATTTGGGGTAAGTGTTGTTCGCCGGAGGTAGGGTTCCGGCGAGACAAATCTTAATATTCGAGGAGATGGGCTCGTGTTTGAAGGAAACTAAGTAAAGGGGTGGAAAGAGGGGTTTAAGGTGGACCAACGGTGTAATTTTGGGGGTCGTTGGCGATGGTGATGTTTCCCGCCGGCGAGGGTTCCGGCGGGGTCTGCGGAAGAACAGGGCGGCTATGGTTTGTTATAGTGAAGAGACGAGGGTAACGTTTGATTTTTAAGACATATTAATTAATTATGGGAGAAGGAACTAAAGCCGTTGGATCATATGATTTTGAAGGGCTCATATTCACTTGGCACTCAAACGGTGTCGTTTGGTTTATGAGAGATCAGGCTGTGACCGTTGGATCATGGGTAATCAATGGCTGGGATTTAACGACGCCAAACGGCGTCATTTTGATTAGTTGAGGCTGACCGGGTTTGGGTAAAATTGGACCTGGACTGGGGCGTGTGTGATGGGTATTTGGGCTAGGAAATAATGAGCCCAACAGCCTTTTCATTTTTCTTCTTTAATTTAATTATTTTCTCGTTATTTAAAAATTTGTATTTTTGTGTTATTTATTTTTTTCTGATTTTTGTGGAGATGCAAGAAAATTAAACTAGAAATTAAACTAAACTACTTTAATGCATAAAATTGTTCTAAAACTAAATCAAGACAATTTCTCAATTAAAATGCAAAAATGCTAAATGAACCATTTTTATGATTTTCTTTAAATTTCTAAAATGAATTAACACCTACTTAATACTAAAAATGTGAAATTAAATTCCTAAATGCAAATGTACAGAAAATGCAACAAAATTCCTAAAAATTGTAAAATCATTTTATTTGAAAACTTTTGGAATAATTTGCTTAGGGTAAAAATCACGTGCTCACAGATGGCATTTTTAAAGTACCACTTGACTTACTCGGTATTGAGTTTGGCTTGTTCGAGGTAAGTGACACTTCTAAACTTGGTGCTGAAGGTATGAAATCCAAAATTACGTGCTACGTGTTTGGTGTTGAAGTGACGCACATGCTAGGTGACGGGCATGCACCGTGTGCATTGTGACATCGTTATGTTTGTTTTACTATGTATTTACCTGATCTTAACCATGAAATCTCTACGTAATAGAGCTATTGAGTTGTGATCCATTTTAGAAACCATGTCTAGGCTATATGCTTATCCTGTTGGGACCCGCTAAGGTTATTTCTGCTACTTAGTTATCCGCTTACATAGCAATTACATACTCAGTCATAAGCTTTCATATGCATATCATATCTCATTCACTGTTATCATTTATTGATACATCACATCTTTATTTTTGGGTTGATCTTCATGACATTGTGAGCCCGAGAGACTAGAGAGATTGATGGTTGAGTAAGGCCCGATAGCCTGATTGTGAGGATATTTATGGGATCGGGTTGCACGCCACAACATGTTTTGTTGATTTATTCCATGATTGGCTGATTGTAGTGCTTGGGCTTGAAGAGCCACTCTAGAGTCTGCACATTCCCAATGAGAGCAGGTACCTACTGAGTGCGAGTGCGAGTGCGAGTGCCAAGAGCGAGTGCTGAGTGACTGGGATGACTAAGTGAATAGATACTCTGGGAGTATGCAAATGGTTTATTCACTGTGTTATATTGCATTCGACATGCACACTTGACATACAAGCATACAGATGCATTTTTCTCATACTTTACATATTGCGTCATTAATGACTTCACATACATATTGACATGTAGGGATAAAGGTGTATTTTTCTCATGCTATATGAAAATGAAACATCTTATTTATTGTTGAATGGTTTTTTGAGAAAATCATAGTTTTCAAACTTACTCATAGTTTGTTGATTTTGGTAAAAGATTTGGGTTTTCACTGATATATTTGAAAATCATGCCTATTTTCTGAAACTGTGAATGAGCTGAGTATTTTATATCTGAGTCACTTCCTTTATCACTTTTATTATGTTGTTATGAACTGTTGTTGGCTATTGGTGTTGGACTCTGACCTTTGATCCACATCGTCACTACTTTCAACCTAAGGTTAGGTTTGTTACTTATTGAGTACATGAGATCGGTTGTACTCATACTACACTTCTGCACCTTGCGTGCAGATGTTGGATGTTGACGTTGCTGTATGGCAGGAGCTGGACTTGAAGATATACCTACGTTCCGGTCATAGCTGCCTCGTGATCTTTATAGCTTTAGAATTTCTATGTTTTCATGTATATTTCAACATAGGATGTATTTTTATTTCATACCCCACTTTGTAAATTCTAAATCTTAGAAGCTCATAATTTGTACTACCTGTCCTTAGGAAATTCATTGTATAAAAGCAGATGTATTATCATTTCCTATCTTAATAAATCTCATTAAATTGGTTAGTTGTTAATTGGCTTACCTAGTAGGTTGGGATAGGTGCCATCACGACTAGTTGGATTTTGAGTCGTGATAGCGACACAACCCAAACACATCTGAAATACACCCGAGTCCCTCGGGACCCAATCCAATCACACAAACCAGTCCAAAAAGATTGTACGAACTTACTCAAGACCTTAAATTACACCAAACAACATCAAAACTATGAATCACACATCAATTCAAGCCTAATAAACTAGTGAACTTTTAAACTTCTAAAACGCATGTTGAACATTACCAAATCAACTCGGAATAAACTCAAACTTTGCATGCAAGTCCCAAATAACACAATGTACCTATAACAACTCTCGAAACTGCAATCCAGATTCGACATCAATAAAGTCAACTCTCGGTCAAACCTATCAACCTTCTAAACCTTCTGTCACGACCCAAACCCGAACCCGGTCATGATGGCCTGAAATTTTTTATGCACATCCCAAATGACATAACGAAGCTACTACAACTCTCGGAATTTTATTCCGGCCCCTATATCAAAATCTCGCCTATCAACCGGAAATCGCCAAAATATCAATTTTGCCAATTCAAGCCTAAACCTACTCCGGACCTCCAAAACACATTTCGTTCACACTCCTAAGTCATAAATCACCTCTCGAAGCTAACTGGTCCATTGGAACTCACATCCGAGCCCTCTAAAACATAATTCAACATCCGGTTGACTTTTCCAACTTAAACTTCTTTAAAAGAGACTAAGTGTCCTAAACCTCACCAAAACCATTCCGAATTCAATCCGACCAACCCGATACCACAAACCACGGATAATGAAGCATAAAGAAGTAGAAATGGGGGAAATTGAGTTGTAACTCATGAGACAACTGGTCGGGTCATCATATCCTCCCCAACTTAAACAAACGTTCATCCTCAAACGAGTCAAGAAACATACCTGAAGCCTCAAACAGGTGAGGATATCTGCTCCGCATCTCCCGCTCAGTCTCCTAGGTAGCCTCTTCCACGGGCCGACGTCTCCATTGCACCTTCACTGAAGCTATATCCTTTGATCTCAACTTCCGAATCTAACACTCCAAAATAGCTACTGGCTCCACATCATAAGTCAAATCACCCTTCAACTGAACCGTGCTAAAATTCAGAACATGAGACAGATTCCCAATATACTTCCGGAGCCTAGAGACATGAAATACTTGATGCACACTCGACAAGTTGGGTGGCAAAGAAAGCTCATATGCCACTTCCCCAATCCTCCGAAGTACCTCCAAAAGTCCAATAAACCACGGACTCAACTTAACTTTCTTCCCAAACCTCATAACACCCTTCGTGGGCGAAACCTTCAACAGAACATTCTCACCAACCATGTAGGACACATCTCGAACCTTTATGTCCGCATAACTATTTTGCCTCGACTGCGCTGTACGAAGTCTCTCCTAAATCACCTTCACCTTATCTAAAGCATCCTGAACCAAATCTGTCCCCAATAGCCTAGCCTCAGCCGGCTCGAACTAACCAAATGGAGATCTAAACCGCCTTCCGTACAAAGCCTCATATGGAGCCATCTGAATACTCGGCTGGTAGCTGTTGTTATAAGAAAACTCGGCAAGCGGTAGAAAATGATCCCATGACCCTCCAAAATCAATAACACAAATGCGTAGCATATCTTCCAATATCTGAATAGTGCGCTCGGACTGCCCGTCCGTCTAAGGGTGAAAAGTTATGCTAAACTCCACCTGAGTACCTAACTCCCGCTGAACGGACTTCGAAAACTGGGAAGTAAACTGAGTGCCCCGATCCGAAATAATGGAAACTGGGACACCATGCAACCGAACAATCTCCCGGATATATATCTCTTCTAACCGCTCTGAAGAATAAGTAGTACAGATAGGAATCAAGTGCGCGAACTTGGTCAGCTGATCAACAATAACCCAAATAGCATCAAAATTCTTCAAAGTCCGTGGAAGTCCAACATTGTTTACCGTGAAAATGGTAACAACAATTAAATTTGTAAATGGGATTCTAAAAATATATGATCTATTCCTGAGCTATTTTTTAGGGCATTTAGAACTAAGAACGTCAAGTATAGTGATGGAAAGTGAGTTAAGCAAGGCAGTAATCGAACCAATAGGGGATGTTGCACAGATGCAAAGTTGGCCTGCTGATACCTCGGGGCCAAGGTTCGAGCCGAGCTCGAGCTATCGAGGGAAAACGGGAATGGGATAAGAGGTAGAAGTATGGCTAAACAAAGCTCTATGTTATTAATATTGAGCAAAGTAATGGAGAATAAATGAGAAAATGATAAATGCTAAGGCGGCCTCGGGCCACTGAGAGTGAACAATTTAGAAGAAAGAGAGAGAGAGAGAGAGAGATAGAGAGAGAGAGATAGAGAGAAATGGAGCAACATATCTCCTCTACAAGGTACAGTGAGTCTCTTTTATATAGGAGGTGAACTCGGTTATAAGTACATGTGTATTAATTACAAGAATATGAAGATGGGACAGTTTGATGCAGTGCCTCATTATAGGATCTAGATAGGCCGGGCCTGTCAGACATAGCCACATGCCTAGGGGCTTCCCCCTCTACCCTAGTTTTGGCCTTTGTTTCCTCCGAGTCGGGCTTCAACGAGCCCCAAGGCTAAGAACCCGATCACGTCCTCCCGTCCTCAGGGTCTCGGGGCACGCTTTTGAATATCATGATAGCAAGAAATCTAGTCTTCTGATTTTTCCATGTACAGATAGTCTCCGCATTTCCCATGCCAAAGTGATGTGAAATGATTCTGACACTTGACTCATCGAGCTCTTTTTGGTGACATTATGCTGGCGATTCGAATCATGGCGCAATGTTTTGTGATATATGGCATATCTCATAGATTCCTGCTTGGTACTCTATCATTTCCGCTCCCCAAGGAAAAAGTACTACCGTCGATTTGTTTTTTTAAGGAAGTAGTAATTGCATTCGTCGGTCAATATTCTAGAGCCTTGATGACCTGTCGTTTTCCCCGTATAAATGAGGGCGTTTTGGCATTGTTTTTCCCATCTCAACCCTTTCGTTGGCACGCTTGCCTTTTCCTTCTCATCATCTTCTTTTACCTTTGAGCATCATGATAGACGCTTTCGATCTCAAGGCTACCTAGAGGAGTTCCTTTGGACTGTGTCGTGGCCTTCTGTCGGGGCCTCCCTTCGTTGAACATAAGGATGCTGCCCCGCTACTGTTGCAGTCACCAGTAGGTTGGCCTTTGTTGCTGTTGTTGGCCCGAGGTAGTGATGGATAGGGAGTCAGTTTCTCGTTTGCATAGACGGATGTTCGGATTATGCACCGCTGCTCACTCTCCTACCCAGACCTGGTATGGCACTTCATCCCTAGGGTTTTTCCTTTCCCAAGGGATAAAGTGGCATTGTCGGCCATTGAGGCTGGGGCCCGCCGAATCTTCAACCTTTGGCTTTGGCGGGCTATGTCTCTTTTCTCTACCTCCTATGCGTCCCCTTCTTTTCTCCTTCTTCATCTTCTCCGGTGGGGATCCCACGGGGGATTGAGCCAGGAACCTGTGGGAGGTGGAGGTCAAAAGAGTCACCCTCGAGGATACGTGCTCGAGGGTGTGGCGCCCGGGGATACTGATACTGGAGATAGATTCTCGAGGGCCGACCGGGTGTCCGGGTTTAATCACATGTACATCCTCCTGTTCCTCCACTTTAAGTGTAGATTCCTATAGGCTTTTGTAATGGTATGTCGTGACCCCTGGGGGGCTATTGTACGCAAATCTTCATAAATAAGAATATATATAGCCGGCTTCTATTTTCCTTATTTTTTTTATCTGTATGCTCTCGTGCCCTTTGGGGCTCTTTTAATGTCTTCTTTTGTTTGTTGGCCGTTAATATCTGCCATGAGTGTTCATCCTGGTCTCCATCTGATCAACATGGCTCTCCTCCGACCCATTGTCGTACTTTGGATTAATGGTGGGCTGATCTGATAGGTTCTGGCTATCGATGCCCTCCAAATTATTTGGAGATCATACATCGAATTCCAGAGCCTTTAGAATCATTATTCCGGGTGAGGGTTGCCCTCGGGCACCCGGGGGCCCCTATCGATCTTGAGGTAGAAAATCGTTTTAGAATGTATAAGATTGGATTCTGCTAAGGAGTTTGCTTGTGTTTGGGCGCTTCCTTGGGCCCTCGTGTAGTTTTGGCAATCGAAGCTTTCGGTGTTTTACTCCTCTTCTTAGGGAGAGGGGATCACGAGAGCAGGCACTTACCTTGCATCCAGTACCGGTGTTTAGAGCTCATCGAGGCCCTATTTCTTGCGACCGGGGGCTCCTGACGTAGAGTGATACCTCGAGCATAGAGATAATACGCACGACCCCTCGAGTCTTGACTTCTTGTTGGAGGATGTTTTCTGGGCCGGGTATCGACCCGTCAATTTGTATCGAGGCCGCTGGCTTCCCAGAGTTTGCCTCGAACAGGCAAATCGTCCTTGCTTCTTGCATATAAGTGGGGCGGCTTCGGCTTCTTTACGAGACTTCATTATTTTTAGGTAGATGTACTTCCGTTTTGCCATAGGGTTCCCCATCTCTTCAGGTGCAAAAAGTGTTGGCGTGCTTCCTTGCTTTATTTTATCAGTTTTACCATAGTCATGGCAACCACTTCGGGGCCGGCATGTCAAAGAGCGAGGGTGCTGTTCCCGGTGCTCGGGAGTCGAGGGATTTCGCTCTGGAGACGGTGTCCTCGATAAGAGAGAAACACCTAGAGATGGCGAGGCGGTACTATGGGTGGAGCGAGGGGGTAACACTGTAGGTACTTTCCCAAGATGAAGGCATCGCGGACTCTGCTGATGGGTTCTTGTGTGTGCACCTATACCCTTTCGCATTTGGTCCTCCTGATAGGGTTGTGCTTGATTTTTGCTTGAAGTATCGGGTTACCTTGGCTTAGATTTATCCGTCGTTTTAGCGAACGGTGCTGATAATGAGGTTCTTCACGGAGAAAGTCGGGCTTGAGTTCATGCTTAATCATCTCATCAGGCTATATCGTCCTTTTCATCAATGAGGCCTGCTGACCCTAAGGGGTAATTCATCCACGCTCTTCATTGTTGACGATGAGGAAGGCGGAGGCCGAGAGTGGGCTAGTTGGTTTGTCCGAGTTTGGACGACCGATATTATCTTTGTGGAGTTTTTGCGATCTTCTGAAAGGTAGAATTATGCACGTGAGTGAGGCGCTTTGTCACTTTTTTAGATTTTGCTCATAGAGAAAACCAACTAAGTAACAATATTATCTCCCTTGTTGCAGCAACTTCATGGATGCCAGGTGCATCCATGATCTGCCCGGCTGGGTTCGGATGCTGGTGACCCATTTGTCTTGCGACGAGCGCAGGTGGCGAGCTATGTTTCGCGTAAGGTGGGGAATGGAACACCAAGGTATGTGCATATGTTGCTTTTGCCCTGCCTCCATGTACCCGAGGTAACACTTTCCCCTTTCATCTGTATCAGATTCGCCGTTTGCAAATAACAGGCGGTTTCTTGAGGCGAGGCAACATTTTCCCGAAGAGGAGATGGAGTCAGTGGCCCCCGAGCCGAGGGATGATAGTAATAAGAGGGATCAGAGTCCGCGATGCGATGGAGCCTTTAGCGGTGCTGGTCGAGCTCGTATTTTTGAGGACGGGGTGTCGCGCGAGTCTTCTACTACCGGAGTGCCTGATTCCCAGCCAACGCCTCCTTTGAGTGAACATGTCATGCCTGGGGCCAGCTCTTCTGAGGTCGCAGGGGTAGGATCAACAGGAGCGTGTTTCGATTTGGAAGAAATCCATCGTTTCCACTTTGTGGTGAGTTTGTGCACAGTTTTCTTGTATCCCGTGTCCTTTTCCCTTCATTGAATCTTTCTTAAGCAGGCATGTGGTAGGCTTAAGTCTGAGTCGGTCCATGAAGGAGCCAAGTTCCAGAAAATTCTGGATGAGGGAGAATCCCTTAGGCCCTTTGCAAGGAGAAGGAAGTTGAGCTATAGTATTGGTGAGGCGAAGCATACCGGAGCTCAAACTATGAGAGTTATTTGATGGGGCAGGTATTTTCCTGTAGTACGTGCTTCGCTTCTTCCTAATCTTAAGGCTAATTTCCTCTTGTCGTATCAGTTATAGAAAAAGGTGGAGGCCTTGGAGTACCTCAAAGGCGACGTAGACCGCGTCAGGGCTGCTTCCGTGGAACTAAGGGCCCAAGTGCAGGCTCAAGCTTTAGAGGAGACGAGCGCCTCGGCTAAGGTCCCTTCCTTCAAGGTTCAACTCAACTTGGCTCGTGACAATGCCAAAGTTCAAGCGGATATGATTGAGAGACTTGAGTCTGATCTCTCGAAGGTTAGAGCCGTGAGATGGCAATTTGTATGAAGGATGCTGCTGATGCCCAATCTAAGCTGAAGCGAGCCCTCGACAGGGAGAAGAGGATCAAGGAATATGTTCGCTGCTGATCCCGGAGACAGGTACTCGAGGAGGTCAGTGCGAGGGGCTTCATTCTCTCAGAGGAATTGGCTCGAGTAAGGGCAGATGAGTGTGACGCTCGGTCACTTCTTGTTGACGTTGCAGAGGGCGAATTTGACAAGCTGTAGCCCTTTGGCGCATAATGTAGATTCTGCCATTTTGTCATTTTTTCTCTGATATGCGTAGGACGTGCCTGTAGGTGGAGAATGCTCTTTTTTGCACATGTATTATATGAGAAGGAATTTGAAGCTTTATTACTTTTGTACCTTTTTTTATTGTTGCTTTCGATCGTGTAGACTGGTTTTGGGAGTTCGGCGAGGCCCTCATAGATCCGGGACTTCGTTGTTTGGCCTAGCTGTTTAGGCTTAGTCTTCGATTCGGGGTCCGACTCAAGCCTTCTTATCATTAAAGTTTTGTGCCCGCACGGGCAGGCAGTAGCTGTTTTCATCTTTTGTCCTTGGACATTTTGTTGTTCCAACTATTTTGGGTCCAGTCCCCGAGTTGCGTTGTGACTCGAGCTTCGATTGGCTTTCCAGTTCTTTCCTACCTGCATGGGCAGAGGGCAATGGTCCTTTGTGCTCTAGGTTGAAATGACTTCACGGGAGCGTGGCCTAGAGATTAAATCGGTTGACGATGGTATCATTTGAGTTGTGCCTTTACGCATATTGTGGTTTGGCTATTCTTTGGTCCAGTCTACGAGTCGCGTTACGACTTGGGCTGCATTAGACCCTTAATCTTTTGTGATTTTCCGGCAGGAAATAGTGGAATTTATGCCGTGCCCTTAGGCGTGTTATAATATTTGGGTCCAGTATCCGAGTCACTTGCGAATCGAGCTATAATCGACCCTCAAATCTCATTGAGTTTCTGGCCGACGATGGTGGCTTTTATGCCATTCCCTTAGGCGTATTACAGTGTTTTGGGTCTAGTCTCCGAGTCGCGTTGCGACTCGAGCTGTAATCGACTGTCAAATCTCACTGAGTTTCCGTCCGGCGATAGTGGCTTTTATGCCATTTTGTCGTTGAGACCTTTTAGTATGTGGCCTGTAGGCTTGCTTAGTTAACTATTTTGGATCCGGTCTCTGAATCGGGTTACGATTCGAGCTCACTTTAATCCTCAAGTTGTCAATTTTCAAGCTAGCAATAATGGCTCCTACGTTGTATGATCGTAGAGACCTTTCAATATGAGGACTGTAGGCTTGCTTAGCTGGCGACAATGGCTTTTATGCTGCTTTTTGCCCGTGGGTTTTTTTTGGTAGGCTTTGTTTTCGCTCGTTAAGGTCTTTTTAGAATATTTTTTCCTGACTCGTTGTCGGTTCAAAAAGAACCTCGATTTCAATTTGTTGTCGGCGATGTTTTGAGCACCTCGTAAGGTTCATAACTCCTAGGTCGAGTACATCGACGCTCTTGCAATTTGGAGCCAACGTGGTCGAAACTTGTTTTTATCCTGTTGAAGGAAGCCTATTTTAACCGATTCTTTCCGAAGTATATTCGGAAGATTTTTTTTAGCAACAGTCGGGCATCTCCGAGTCGCGTTATTTTGGTTGCATCAACCGTTTTGACCATAGTCATATGCGTTTGGCCGTATCCGTTTTTGATCCCCGAGCGGCAGATTTAGGCATCTACACTGAGGGTATGCTCTTTAGATATTCTTACAAATGCGACGTATAGCCTAAACTACGGGATTTTCATGCCTGTTGAGGTCTTACAGTTTGTCATGCCTATTGAGGTTTTACAGTTTGTCATGCCTTTTGAGGTCTTACAATTTGTCACGCCTATTGAGGTCTTACAATTTGTGAAGGATAGATCTGGTTATGGCGAGGCTGCCCGCTAGGGTCTTACAATTTTGGATTTTCCAGTATTTGGCGATTGGGGGGGTGTCTCCGAGTCATCGAGTTTGTTTAAGCCTGAAGACCGCTTCTCATGAACTCGGAGTTGCCTGATAGGGGCTTGATGAGCCCGGTGTTCTGACCCTGGGGTCGTGTGGGCACTGAATTGTTTAAGTCTCCGAGTATCTCAAGACGTACTTGGCGGAGAGGCCTTTGCCGTGAATATGGCGAAATAGCCTTATGAAATGCCAAAAGAGAAAATGTCCTTTATTACTTGGCATGAATATATGCTGTAAATACATATTGCCCCGTTGTGGTGAGTTCAGCCCGTACAGGTGTGACTTCTTCGATTATCTAATCTATCTATATGATTTTGTTTTGGAACTTAGCCTGCCATTTATTGGCCCTTCCGAGAAATGGTATCATTAAGAGGATATCACCTCACATCGTCTGACTGCGGAAGAAAAAGACCGTGATTCATCGGTTCCCTTTCTCGGGGGTATATTGCTCCGCTAATAATCTTCTTGGCGGGAACTTCTTCATGTTAAAAACTCGGCTGAGGAAAGAAAGCTCGGCGGGTCTCGCAAAGGCCTCGAATCCCCGAGTGGGGTTCAGAACTACCAAATGCCTCGGCTGACTGCTTACATACATGTTAGTGAAAAGAAAAGAAAGGAAATGACAAAGAAGCGGAGTAGTTCTTCCTCTCTGCGGGATGCGTAGGCGACGTTTCGAGGAGCGATCCCTGATGCAGCCTTTTGTTATGTTCGACCAGGCTTGACCGAAGATGTGGTTCTACTTACCCTTGATCTCTTCGAGGGCAATGTCGGAGATGGGTCACATGGTGAGGGATTTCCTCTCCTCGTGCGTAGCTCCTTGTCAAATATTTTAGTCCCACGTTTGTCGTAGGGTTTCACCCCTTTGGTGAAGCAGGGTCCAAGTCACCTTCGGGCGACGAACACATTGTCATTTGTATAAACATCTGCGCCTTGCATGCTCGACGTACCAGCCCGAGCTCGGGTGGGTTACACAGAGGGAGCGACCTGATTGTTGTGGCGATTGGCATCAGGAACCCATAAAAGATTCGAGGAGTGGGAGCGATGTCGGTCCGGACTGCCCTATCGGCTTTGGCCTGACATCGTCGGTATAGTTGGCCGAACCACCTGTACTCATGAACACATGCTTTATTTGAAATAAGTCAAATGAAGGAGGGGATTACCAATACGTTCATTCGAGGCCGAGGCAGAGTCTCGCCGTCCCTTCCCTCGGGCGCAAGGGTGTCCTTCGGGAGCATTTTTCGGGACCATCCTTTTCTTGTGACGGGCACTTTCACTCTACACTCTACGGATCTTTGAGGAGTGTCGTCGTCCCTTTACAGTCGTGGAAATACGTCGTGGCTCGCGTGGGGTTGGATCCGAGTTTGTCCACTTGATGATACTTGGTGGCGACCTATGTTGAATAGCATAGTTGTTGCTCTTTTGGGGCAGTGATCCCGTACGCTTCGTGGTTCCCGCGTCGGGCCACGATTTCCTTGGAGAGTTTTTGGTTGAATAGGTCCGAGCTGCCTGGCGTTCCTAGCTTTGCTTATGGTGATCACGATGCTTGGTACTGCAATGTTGAAATCGTACTCCACCGGGCGAGGTCTCCTTGCTAGTTGTGTCTTGTTGAATCTGCTTCCATTATAGGTTCCTCGAGGGTACTACCCTCGGACTATTGCCTTATTGTTGCGAGGCGGGCTGCACCTCGAGTCGTTCCTTTCGTTCAAGGCGCACGGACAATGCCTCCATCCGCTCGACATCAGCTTCTTTGTCGGGAGTCGGCTTGGATATACCGAACCCGAGGAGGTTCCCGGATAGTCGTCTACGGCCCTGATTCGGGGCTGGTGTCGGTTGCAGGCATCCAACCAGGCCTCGACCGGGTATTTGACCAGGATTTGCTTGAAATGCCCTAGATCCGTTGGGTATGCTTTGTTTAGGCTTTGGGTGAAGGCCTGTGTTGCCCGATCACTCAAAACTGGGAGTGGTCTCATTTGTCCTATCAGGGAGTGGAGTACGGCTTCCCCTGACACTTCATTTCTTCTTTGCTCGGCCTCAGGTGCGTTGGACCCTCTCAGTGTTGCTTTGATCGCGCTGGCGCATGCTTCCATGGAGGACCACGCTGGTGGGTTAAGCGGGTCCGTGAGGTTAGGTGTCGGGCAGTGGCACTGCATCATGGTTTTTTCGGGAGAGTCTCTTCGAATCTCCTTAACGGGATATGCTCGAACCTAATATTTTGGAGGTCGCTGTCCCTGGACGAGCATGCGTAAGTGGTGATGCGCCCGTAAGGATCCGAGGTCTGTCACACTTAGAAAGATTCGTCATTTATGATTTTTGTAGAATGAGTTCCGGGATCGTATCTTCGGGAGACGGTTGCTGTAAGAGCTTCCACGAGCCTGATTCGATCCTTTCGAAGAGGCTCTCCAACATCCTTACTGCGACGGGGTAGGTTGCCAATCCGTCGTTGCTCGATCTCTCGGGTACTAGCTCGACATAAGGAGATACTTCCGGTGCTACTGCGTTTGGATCCTCCGGCCGACTTTGCAGCCGAGCGATAGTCAACTATCATTCCTGCAACATTTCAAAAATAATATGAAGATTAATTTCCTGTTCTATCCAGGCCGGGAGTTTTTGGGCTTCCTGTTGGTCAACGTGCCATATGCCACTATTGGTGCGCAAGACTTCGTTGACCCACTACACGGCGTGCAAGCCCGAGTTCGCTTGAACCGATCTAGATGCGTTATCGAGGTCCTGCAGTGTTGCGCTAGCCATTAGAACAACCATACTATTTTCTCTGTAATTTGCGGGGTTGTCATTCTCGATTTCTCTTACCAAGCCGGACATTAACCTGAAATCAAAAGACCTTGGGCAAGAAAAAGTGTGAAAGATAACGTGCGTTCGTGTGACGAAACTAGCAAGAAAATAATCACTATTATTTTTAGCCCCACGGTGGGCGCCAAAGTGTTTACCGTGAAAATGGTAATAATAATTAAATTTGTAAATGAGATTCTAAAAATACGTAATATATTCTCGAGCTAGTTTGTTAGGGCAGTTAGTGCTAAGAACGTGAAGTATAGTGATGAAAAGCGAGTTAAGCAAGGCAATAATCGAACCAATAGGGGGCTGTTGCCCAGATGCAAAGTCGGCCTGCTGATAACTCGGGGCCAAGGTTCGAGTCGAGCTCGAGCTATCGAGGGCAAACGAGAATGGGATAACAGGCAGAAGTATGGCTAAACAAAGCTCTATGTTATTAGTATTGAGCAAAGTAACAGAGAATAAATGAGAAAACAATAAATGCTAAGGCAGCCTCGGGCCAGTGAGAGTGAATAATTTAGAAGAAAGAGAGAGAGATATTATTGCATTTGTAGAGAAATGGAGCAACTTCCCTCCTCTACAAGGTAGGGTAAGTCCCCTTTATATAGGAGGGAAGTCGTCTATAAGTACATGTGTATTAATTACAAGAATACGAAGATGGGACAGCTTGATGCAGTGCCTTATTGTAGGCTCTAGATAGGCCGGGCCTGTCAGACATAGCCATATGCCTATGGGGCTTCCCCCTCTGCCCTAGTTTCGGCCTCTGTTGCCTCCGAGTCGGGCTTCAATGAGCCGCAAGGCTGAGAACCCGATCACGGCCTCCCTACATCGGGGTCTCGGGGCATGCTTCAGAAATATCATGATAGCGCGAAATCTTGTCTTCTGATTTTGCCGCGTACAAAAAACAAAGTCCATAGTGATCCTCTCGCACTTCCACTCTGGGATATCCATCCGCTGGAGCAAGCCACCCAGTCTCTGATTCTCATATTTCACCTGAAGACAATTGAGACACCGAGCTACAAATCCAACAATGTTTTTCTTCATTCTCCTCCACCAGTAGTGCTGCCTCAAATCTTGATACATCTTTGCGGCACCCAGATGAATGGAATACAGCGAGCTATGGGCCTCTTCCAGAATCAACTCCCGAAGCCCATCTACATTGGGAACACAAATCCGGCCTTCCATCCTCAACACCCCGTCATCACCAATGGTCACATCTCTTGCATCATCATGCTGAACTCTGTCCCTAAGGACAAGCGAATGCGGATCATCATACTGGCACTCTTTCATGCGATCATAGAAAGAAGACCGAGAAACTACACAAGCCAATACCCGACTGGGCTCCGAAATATCCAACCTCACGAACCGATTGCCAAGGCCTAAACATCAACTGCAAGAGATATCTCCCCAACTGGAATATATGCCAAACTCCCCATACTCACTGCCTTTCAGCTCAAAGCATCGGCCACTACATTGGCCTTTTCTGAATGATATAATATAGTGATATAACAATCCTTAAGCAACTCCAACCATCTCTGCCGCCTCAAATTAAGATCCTTTTGCTTGAACCAATGATGAAAATTGCAGTGATCAGTGAATACCTCACAAGACACGCCATATAAGTAATGACTCCAAATCTTCAATGCATGAACTGTGTCAGCCAACTCCAAATCATGAACGGGGTAGTTATTCTCATGGGGCTTCAACTCACGAGAAGCACAAGCGATAACTCTACCCTCCTACATCAACACACAACCAATCCCTACTCTCGAAGCATCACAATACACGGTATATGAACCTGAAGGTGATGGCAAAACCAACACTAGAGCTGTGGTCAAAGCTGTCTTGAGCTTCTGAAAGCTCTCCTCACACTCTTCCGACCATACAAATGAAGCACCCTTCTGAGTCAACTTGGTCAAGGGCGATGCGATAGATGAGAATCCCTGAACAAACCGGTGATAATAGACTACCAAACCAAGAAAACTACGAATGTTTGTGGTTGAGGACGGTCTGGGCCAACTCTGAACCGCCTCTATATTCTTTGGATCAACCTGAATACCCTTAGTGGACACCACGTATCGCAAGAATGCCACTGAATTGAGCCAAAAATCACACTTGGAGAACTTTGCATAAAGCTTATCCTCCCTCAATCTCTACAATACAACGCTCAAATGCTCCGCGTGCTACTCCGGACTACGCGAATATACAAAAATATCATCGATGAAGACAATGACAAACGAATCAAGATAAGGCCGGAACACGCTATTCATCAAATGCATGAATACCGCTGGGGCATTGGTCAACCCAAAAGACATAACCAGGAACTCATAGTGACCATATCTAGTCCTGAAGGCCGTCTTAAGAATATCCGAATCCCTGATCTTCAACTGGTGATAACCCGAATGGAGATCAATCTTTGAGAACACCCTCGCTCCCTGAAGCTGGTCGAATAAATCATCATTGCGAGGCAAAGGATACTTGTTCTTAATTGTTACCTTGTTCAATTGCCTATAATCAATGCACATTCTCATTGTGCCATCCTTCTTCTTCATAAACAGAACCGCCGCACCCCAAGGTGACATACTAGGCCGAATGAACCCCTTATCAAGGAGATCCTGAAGCTAATCCTTTAACTCCTTCAACTCTGCTGGTGCCATACATTACGGTAGAATAGAAATGGGCTGAGTGCCTGGCACCAGGTCAATACCAAAATCAATATCCCTGTCCGGTGGCATGCCCGGAAGGTCTGCAGGAAATACATCAAGGAAATCCCTCACAACTGGTACAAAATAAATACTGGGAGTCTGAGCTCCAACATGCCTCACAAATGCAAGATACGAAAGACAAACCTTCCCAACCATACACTGGGCTTTTAAGAAAGAGATCACTCTACTAGGAACATAATCAATTACACCTCACCACTCGATCCATGGCACACCCGGTATAGCCAAAGTGACTGTCTTAACATGATAGTCTAGAATAGCACGACATGGAGACAGCCAATCCATGACCAGAATGACGTCGAAATCCACCATACTGAATAATAAAAGATCATATCGGGTCTCTAGACCCCCAATAGCCACCATACACGATCGATACACACTGTCTACAAAAATAGTATCACCCACCGGGGTAGATACATGAACAGGTAAAGCAAGAAACTCATGGGGCGTACCCAAATAACGAGCAAAAGATGATGACACATAAGAATATGTGGATCCGGGATCAAATAATATAGAGGCATCTCTGTGGCATAATGAAAAGATACCTATAATAATAACATCTGAAGCAATAGCATCTGGTCTGCTTGGAAAGCATAAAAGCGGGCCTGACCGCCCCCTGATCGACCTCCCCTTTGGGGTGACATAAGACAAAGAGGACCCCGGATCAATAAGAGCATAACAATCAATAGCCTGAATGGACAAGATACCTGTAACAATATCTGGAGAGGCCTCTGCACTCTGGCGACCACTCAAAGCATAAAACTGGCTGGGTCCACCTCTACCACGAGCTCCACCCCTAACTGCACCACGCTCTGCTGAGGCTGGAGGATGCACAGATGATGTGGCGACTGAAGAACTAGATGATTGGGCAAATCCCCTACCCATGCCCTGATTGGGCACACAACAGTCCCACTAGATATGACCTCTTACCCTGCATCTAAAACACACCGGGATATCCAAATAACAAGTATCTGTATGGAATCTCCCACACTTGGGGCATGGAGCCCTCCCCTGCTGCTGTGTTCTCCCTCCCGAACGACCGGACTGCTGGGGTCTCCTACTGTCTGAACCTGGTATCATGTGGCTGCTCTGCTGATAACTGTGCACAGATGGTGGTGCGCTCGCTGAGGACTGAGCATATGACTGGGATGACCCTGATGACCCTCTCTCCTGAGCTGGTCTCCCTGAGTGACCCACTGATCCCGGCCCGGCTGCTACTCTCCCTTTCCGTCCATATCTTCACCTTCCTAGCATCTGTGGCTTGAGCGAATCCCATAATTCATATCTGAGTGCAAGCCCGCTGTAGCAGCCTCATTCAGCACCAAGGGACTAAGGCCCTGAACGAATCGCCGAACTCGAGCATCCATGGTCGACACTAACTGAGGACCATATTTGGACAATCTCACAAACTCCATGTGGTACTCCCAAACACTCATACTGCCCTGCTTGAGGACCTCAAACTCAGTGGCACGGGCTGCCATTGTCTCGGCAGGCAAGAAATGGTCCATAAATGCATCTACAAACTCATCCCATCTAGCCAGAGGTCTTCCCTGCCCACGGGATCCTCCCATATCTTGAACCACGAATACGTTGGTCCCCTCAACCTGTATGAAGACAACTTAACTCCCTCCGTCTCTGAAGCCTTCATTACTCGAAGGGTCTTGTACATTTCATCAAGGAAATCCTGCGGGTCGGCCTCTAGGTCTGTGCCTCGGAACTCTGGAGGGGCTAACCGCAGAAACTGGTTGACTCTAGAACTGGCGGAATCTCCTTGTCCGCTGGAGGATGTAGGGGCATCATGAGATTTCTGGCCCTAAGCGGCCACTAGCTGGGTCAACATACGGATGGCTCCTCTAAGGTCCTTATCAGGAACCCCGGGACCGGAATCTGGAACCGCATCAGAATTAGGAATATCGGCGGGAGGGATGGTAGCACCC
>MU681006.1:226051-244035 GCA_026770625.1 Nicotiana glauca | reverse complement strand
AGCAGGAACATGAACACTTTGGTCTGGGATAGACGGGCCAGGTAGATTCAAGACCGGGGAGTCACTCTCACCCACAACATCAGGTACTTGATTCATAGCCTCACTCGGGGTGGCATTGGCCCTAAGGTCGAGTCTAGCTCTCTTCTTAGGTGCCATTACTGAAAAGAACAGAGCACGAGTTAGACATAAATACTTCCACTTTTCACTTCACCGCATGATATAGAATAACAAAGAAGAGGATAATTTTCTAAATATCCATGCAGCCCCCTACAAAGAACATAATCAATCACACCTCGCCACTCGATCCGTGGCACACCCGGTATGCCAAAGTGACTGTCTTAGCATGATTGTCTAGAATAGCATGACACTGAGATAGCCAATCCATGCCCAGAATGACGTCGAAATCCACCATACTCAATAATAAAAGATGAACTCGAGTCTCTAGACCCCCAATAGTCACCACACACGACCGGTACACACGGTCTGCAACAACAGTATCGCCCACTGGGTAGATACATGAACAGGTAAAGCAAGAAACTCACGGGGCATACCCAAATAATGAGCAAAGTATGATGACACATAAGAATAGGTGGATCCGGGATCAAATAATACAGAGGCATCTCTGTGGCAGACTGAAATAATACCTATAATAACAAAATCTGAAGCAATAGCATCGGGTCTGCTGTGAAGAGCATAAAAACGGGCCTGACCGCCCTCTGATCGACCTCCCCCTCTGGGGCGACCCTTGGATGACTAAGACCCACCCCTAGCTGGCTGGCTGGGCGGGTGGTGGTGGAGCAACTAACGCTGAAGCTGATGACTGGCCCCTCTGCTAGGATGAACTAGCAATATGACGGGGACACTTTCTCCACATGTGGCCCATCTTTGTCACGCCCCAAGACCGAGGGACATGACCGACACTCGACCGGGTAGCCCCAGTCAAGCGGACCTGGGTGCCTTTCCTATCCCACGTATTACCCCGTGTTCTCATTACTCATTAATCAAAGGAAATAGGCGTTTATAATTAAAACACCTTTTTACAAAACATATATAACATACATGGTTCTTAGCAAGGTTTACAACTTATATCGCCCAACATACAAAATACATATTTACATAAGTTCATGACCCGCATTTCCTGTCTACGGAGCCTCTAAGGATGCAAGAGGATGATACAATACTTGCCGATAACAAGGCTCCGGCTATACCTTACACAAATACCAAAACAAGACTCCAAAATAGAAGCGGCATGAGCCACGCAGGGCCTCGAGAGGAAAGGGGCTCACCAATTCAGCCGATGGAAAGTAGCGCCCCCGGCAAAAGGGACACGAATGTAGTATTTGCTATGGATCCACCTACAATCATAACACGAATCTGGGGCAGCTGGTGGATCTACAGGTGCTGCCCTCGCTGCTCTGCCTCTACCATGACCGCATCCTCGGCCTCTGGTGGCACTGGTGGTCGTCCATCCTGTCCGGTAGCGCGTGTCCTCGCCATCTGTGAGAGAATAGAATAACAGAAGTTTAGTACTTGGATCAACAAGTTCGCACGATAAGAGTTTTCAAGAATATGAAGTTTTTCTTAAAGGTTCTACAACCTCTCGAGGATAAATACAGACGTGTCCGTATCGATCCGCGAGACTCTACTAAACCCGCTCATGACTCATAAGACCTATGTAACCTAGGCTCTGATACCAACTTGTCACGACCCAAACCCGAACCCCGTCGTGATGGCCTGAAATTTTGCACACACATCCCAAATGACATATCGAAGCTAATGAACCATCAGAACTCATATCTAAGACCTCTAACACATAAGTCAACATCCGGTTGACTTTTCCAACTTATACTTCCTTAAAAGAGACTAAGTGTCCCAAACCTCACCAAAACCATTTCGGATTCTATCCGACCAACACCATACCACAAAAC
The DNA here is from genome assembly GCA_026770625.1 of Nicotiana glauca. Taxonomy (NCBI): domain Eukaryota; kingdom Viridiplantae; phylum Streptophyta; class Magnoliopsida; order Solanales; family Solanaceae; genus Nicotiana; species Nicotiana glauca. The sequence continues at coordinate 242,107 of MU681006.1, read as the reverse complement.
ACGGATAACGAAGCATAAAGAAGCAAAAATGAGGAAAACAGAGCGGTAACTCATGAGATTACTGGTCGGGTCGTCACACCTTCAATCTTCTAACTTTTACCAAAAAATATCAAATCAACCCACGAACTTCCAAATCTAAATCCAGACGTACACCTAACTCCAAAATTATCATCCGAGACTAATGAAACTGTCAAAACTCCGACCCGAGATTGTTTACTCAAAAGTCAAACCTTGGTCAACTCTTCCAACTTAAGGCTTCTGAATTGAGAATTATTCTTCCAAACCAACTCTGATCTTCCCGAAAATCTAATCCGACAACACTTGGAAGTCTTAAAACATGAAATGAAGCTACTCAAGGTCTCAAACTGCCAAATGATATTTTAGAGCTCAAAACGACCGATCGGGTCGTTACACTCAACAAATGAGCTTTCCTCGGACAATATTCCTTTGTAAAGGAGGAAAATTCAAAGTTTCATTTTTCCCTCCGTTTACTATTCACGTTATATTTAAACTAAAAAACCAACAGATCACGGTGGAAAATGAATTTTGAGGATAAGTGAGAGCAATGGGAATGAATTTCGGTAATCAACCAGTTAATTATAATATACTACAAAAATGATATTGTAGTTCCTGAAGATGCCAATTTATGAAATCAAGATTGAGATAAGAGACGATTAAAGATATATCAAGTAAATTTAATCATTAAAGGTTCAAGATGTTATCCACGATTAACATTGTAGCAATTCTAAAATTATGCGGTTTTTTTTTTCATTTCAACAGAAAATAAACTTGTAACTCTGTTTTTGTTCTTGCTTTTATAGTTCATCAAGACGATTAATATTATTCTTTTACGATCAAAAAGAAGCAAAAGAATAAATACATAAATAGAAGTATTTACTATATGCTACACTTAGAGAATCATGTATTAAAACCATGTATACGTATATCTATAAAAAAAAAATTTCCTTTAAACTTCATTTCCTTTTCACCATTATAAAAGAAAATTGTCACGACTCAAATCCGGAAACCAGTTGTGATGGCGCCTCTCGTGAAGACAAGGCCAGCCAACAGATTAACAATACTTTTTTTAACGATTACTTAGCAAGAATGAGTCGAAAACAATAGATAACATTATCATAAATGCGGAAAAAAAATGACATAACAGGGAACCATCCCAACTCAACCCGAAATCGGGGTATCACAAGTAACGAGTATCTAAAGAAGCCTGAACACAACTACACAGCTAATAATATACAATGATAAATTCTGAAATTTTAAAGACAATGTCCGGTGCCGCGAACGCTGGCGGTCACCTTATTCAGCCGCAACAGTAGTACCTTCAATCAGCTAATAAGCCGCTACCGGGTGAACAATACCTTCAACTGCACGCGAGGTGCAAGGAGTAAAGTGAGTACTCCAACTCAGTGAGTAATAAAAGTAAATAATAACTGAGCGGTAAGAAATCACGTATAACAGATCATCATGCTGTATAGAAGTAGTGAAAAGCCCTTAAATTGAGAAAATCAGTGAAGAGTGTGAAATCTTTCAAAGTATCTTGGTTCAGTTTTAAACCTCTTTTGAAGATGATCCTTTCAACAGTTGCGAAAATAATTTTTCAACAATTAGTGACACTATGCACAGAGACCCGCCCCTCGGGCAATATTCTTATTCCCGGTCAGCCACTGTTACCTGACTAAACGCATCATACAGTGTCATTGTTACCACTATCTAAGATTTATCCTCTTTAAGAGCGATCAGACAATGCCGGAACAACAAACAAATATCTCAAGAAATAACACAAACAACGAATAGTGAACAAATGCATGAACGCAATGCAATGCAAATAACGGTACATTCCAGTACCCGCTGCGGCGTGCAGCCCGCTCCATTTATTTATCGTCGACGACGCTCACTGGGGGTGTGTACAGACTCCGGAGGGGTTCCTACAGCCCAAGCGCAATATCAGCCATATCGTGGCATCAAACAGGCTCTCGGCCTCAATATCAATATATCATCGCTGCGGCGTGCAGCCCGATCCATATCATAGGAAAATATATCCTCACTATTGGGTACTCAACCCATCTCAGTCAAATAAATGCGCAGCCACTCGGGCATTACGTACTGTAGGGATCTCAGCCCTCATATTCATTTTATTTATGATTTCATGTTCAAAATACAGTTCTTATCATATTTTTAACAGTTGAAAACATGACTAAGAGTATGATTTATGCAAACAAGTGAGGAAAAATAAATGAACATCTCCTAAGAATTCTACAGGTCGGCACAGGCCCCAAACGTGGCAACAAGCCCAATTCACAGTAATGAAGTATGCGTCTCAATCGCCAATATAGCAGAAATACCACTCGGGATGGACCAAGTCACAAATCCCCAATAGTAAACGACCCCGCATTCATCATAGAATGCGTGTTACGCCTCAATACAGCATTACAATGTGAAATCTGGGGTTTCAAACCCTCAGGATATCATTTACAAGCATTACTCACCTCGAACCGGCGAAAATCCTAGCTCGCGACGCCTTTGCCTCTCAATTCGGCCTCCATGCACGTCGAACCTAACCAAAATCAGAGCGAATACATTACAATATACCAAGGGAACAATATCCAATCGAAAAACAATCGAAATATAGCAAAAATTCCTAAACTAGCAAAACCCGAGCCCCGGGCCCGCTTCTCGAACAATTACAAAACTCATATTACCGGATTCCTTGTCTCGCCACGAGTCCATACATACCAAGAACTCCCAAATCCGAGCTCAAATGACCAGTCAAATCCCAATTTGAAATATCAAAACTCAAGCCCTAGCTTTACCCCTTTTTAATGAATTTTAACCAATTTCCGTTAATTCTAACATAATATTGTGTATTTAGGCCAAGGGAATTACCTCAAATCATTCTCCCTTAAATCCCTCTTCAAAATCACCTCAAAGCTCTCAAAGCTCGCTCAAAAATGGTGGAAATAACATAAGCTTCGCAGAACAAAAATGAATATAAAACCCTTCTGACTCCAGGGGTTTCCGCTTCTGCAGTCCCCACACCCGCTTCCGCGATACCGCTTCTGCAGTCAAAAATTCGCTTATGCGGTTCTTACTTAAAAACCCAATGTCCGCTTTTGCGTCTCCACATCCGCTTCTGCGGTTTATAGTCCGCTTCTGCGGACTCGCATTTACGAACAATGTTCCGCTTTTGCGGAACCACTCCACCAGGCCAAGAACCGCTTATGCGATCCTCCTCTCGCTTCTGCGTAACCGCTTCTGCGGTCCATATCCGCAGAAGCAGAAATACCAGCTGACAGAAAAGCTGAACCTGCAACACACCTTGAAACTCTCGTTTAACCACCCGAATCCACCCCGAGGCCCCCGGGACCTCAATCCAAGGTACCTACATATCCAAAAACATCATACGCACTTGTTCCAATCATTAAAACACATCAAATAACACTAAAACCATTAAATCACATCAGATTCAAGCCTAAGTTCTTCTAAAACTTCCGAATTACGTATTTGATAAAAAACCCAACCAAAACACCTCCAAATGACCTGAAATTTTGCACACACATCCAAAATCACCTAACGAAGCTACAACAACTCTTGGAATTCCATTCTGACCCTCGGATCAAAATCTCACCTATCAACCGGAATTTGCCAAAATACTAACTTCGCTAATTCAAGCCTAATTCTACGCCGGACCTCCAAAATCAATTCCGATCACGCTCCTAAGTCACAAATCATCCCCCGAAGCTAACCGAATCACCGGAAATCACATCCGAGCCCTCTAACTCAATAGTCAACATTCGGTTGACTTTTCCAACTTAAGCTTTCCTTAAAGAGACTAAGTGTCTCATTTCTTATCAAAATCAATCCAAATCAACTCTAACACACCACATACCGATAACGAAACATGAAGGAGCATGAAATGGGAGAAACGGAGCGATAACACATGAATCGACGGGTCGGGTCGTCACAAAAATCTTCTAATTCATCTAAGCTCTAATTCAATTAAACTGTTTTATTTGGAATGTAGCCAAGATAGAATCATTTTGTATGGAAATACACTAAAAAGGTAATAACTCTTCGATCTCTATCTCGATTAAATTATTTCAAAATTCACTAATTTGTGTTACAATACTTTACGAGTTAAAGAATAGAAGAGTTACACGGACACCAACATTTTCAAAGCTACCACATTGCTGATCAGCTCAGTCTTAACATTCTTGTGTCTTTTAGGACATGAATCAAACAAAAAACTCAGACGCCAACCAATTTTGATTTTCTTTTTCTTAATTTCTTTGTTTTAATTGGCCATGTTGTAAACATGTCTCACATTTATTTGTGGCAATTGAAACATTTAAAAGTGCATATAGACGAAACGGAGATAGGTCTGAATCCTTTCTGGTTCTGGACACGCTTTCATATAAGAAAGACTCTTATTGTTGCCATATGGGGGGCTATTCATATTTATTCAATTCGAACAAAGTTAACTAAAACACACGTTAAGTTTATGGGTGACTATTCATATGTTTCTCTTCAAAAGTGGAAATGCAAAATTCTACCGACCCACTCATAATTATTCAATTCTTAACTAAAAACACGTTTGTCCCATCCTTGTTAATTTTAATCCATATTTTTGTCTTCATTAGTGCAAAAGCAAAATTCAACGCTGCAATTTAATAACAAAACTACTCACGATCATTAGCTTTTTTTTGTCTTTGCTCTTATACCTTTTTATTATTATATCCTACCCTTGTGAATCATATGAAAATTAATTAAATCATAAGAAAACCTTATTAAAGTGGCGCCACCCTATGTCGTGAAACAAATCATGGGAGTGTACTAAGTTGTTTCTCAATTATAAATAGCAAGGTACAGATCTCATCACTGCAACAGGTCCAAAAATCCAAACCATAGTAGAAGAAGAAGACCATTCAGCCAGAGCAGCAGACTACTCCAACTTAGTATCCAAATCGCTTGAAAAAGAAGTATGGAACATCAAGGATTAAGCACCACTATGAGGAGAATCCTCCTGCTGATTAACTGTTTAATACTCGCGGTTGGTATCTGCGGTGGCCCTCTAATGATGCGTCTATATTATGTCGAGGGAGGTTCAAGAGTATGGTTTAGCAGTTGGTTACAAACTGCTGGATGGCCATTCACCCTTATACCTCTTGCCATCCTATACTTCTATCGTCGAAAAACCGAAGGCACCAATGCCAAGTATTACTTGATAACACCCCGAATTTTCATCGCATCTTTCATCATTGGCGTTGTCACTGGACTTGATGATTTTCTTTATTCGTGGGGCGGGTCAAAACTTCCCGTATCAACCTCTTCACTTCTCCTTGCTGCTCAACTTGCCTTCACGGCAGTAGGTGCTTTCTTCATAGTGAAGCTGAAGTTCACACCCTACTCAATCAATGCAATAGTTCTGCTGACACTTGGTGCTGTTTTATTAGGTGTTCGATCTAATGGTGATCGGCCAGAGGGTGTGACAAGTAAAGCCTATATTATTGGTTTTATGATGACACTTCTGGCAGCAGCTTTATATGGTGCCATTTTGCCTTGTATTGAGTTGATTTACTTGAAGGCAAAACAAGCTATTACTGCAACATTAGTATTGGAGATTCAAATGGTCATGTGTTTTGCTGCTACTGTTTTTTGCACTGTTGGAATGATTGCCAATAACGACTTTCAGGTATTTTTTCCCCCTTGAACTCATCACTACCCAAGCATCTTACTCCCTGTTGCAGTTTATCTTACACTATTCTTTTGCGGGTTTAAATTCTATGCATAATATTTGTACACAATCAAGTCACTTACAAGAAAACTACAGGTAAATTTTATGATAAATTGTTTGAACCTTATAAAAAGAACATTACAGTTTAAGGGTAAATAATTTGAATCTTTTTCAGTATTAGTCCATTTCAGATAAAATTACAAAGTTCTGCATTTGAAAGTATTTAACTTTAAACTTCTCGTTAATGTTACCCTTAATAAGAAACTTTTTTATAACGACACAATGTCATGCAAGTTCAAACTCACAAATTTGAAAAGTCTTAAAGACACACAAATATTGTAAAATATATTGAAGACCCAAAATTCATAAGTTTATTTTTCTTAAATTTCGAGTCAAGATGCAAATTACGTCACATATATTGAAATCGAGATCCTAAAATATTTCTCTTTTGTTACCATGAGATCCCTAAGGCCTTCAAATGAGAAGTCTATCAATTTCTCTTTAGGTGACGATCTATTGGCCTTCACCAACGAGCAGTAGTCCATGTTTTAGGATTTCTTATACTCGTTGGGAACCTCTCTCTCGGTTTTTTTTTTTGTTTTTTTTTTGGTCTTTTCATTTATTTCTCCTCATTTCATTTCCCATAAAGTTTTCTGATCTTAGTGACAAGAGAGAACAAAAGCCTGTAATAGTTGTGAGTTTGACATTAGCAGTAGGACATTAATGAAGGAACGAGCTCGAAACCCTAAATTATTCATATCCCAAATATACGGGTGAAGACTCTCTTGTCATGGAATACATTTTTTTTTTAAATTGATTAAGATATTTTGCGTACATGATGCTTATATATTATATTATACCCAGTATAATCCCACTTAGTTGGGTCTGGGGAGGGTAGTGTGTACGCAGACCTTACCCCTATCCTGGGGTAGGGAGATTGTTTCCAAATAGACTTTCGGCATCCTTCCCTCCAAGAACTTCTCACCTTGCTCTTGGGGATACTCGAACTCACAACCTCTCGGTTGGAAGTGAAGTTTGCTTACAATCAGAGCAACCCCTCTTGTCTTTGCGTACATGATGCGTCATATCAAAATTTAAATATGTCAAAAATATATGAAAACTGGAGCAGTATTGGATTCGAACGTATTTACATAAAAGATGATGTATCATAGATACTTCCTCGGTTTTAATTTTGTTTTGGCTTTACACTATCATATTAAAGAGCAAGGATTAAGATATCGATTGAAATTTGCAGGCAATATCAAGAGAGGCAAAACAATTTAACCTCGGAGAAGCTAGATATTATACAGTGGTAATATGGACTACCATTATTTGGCAGTGCTTCTTTGTGGGTGTAATCGGAGTCATTTACTGCTCATCTTCTTTGATGTCCGGGGTTATGATCGCAGTTCTACTTCCTGTTACTGAGGTATTAGCTGTAGTTTTTTTTAGGGAAAATTTTTCAGGAGAAAAGGGCCTTGCTCTTTTCCTTTCTCTTTGGGGTTTCGTCTCATACTTTTACGGAGAGTTCAGGCAAACAAAGAAGGAGAAGAACAAAAATGCAAAAACTGAGACGACAACAATGCATACTGAGTCTGTTTGATTTACTAAGTTTGTCTGATTTACTATTCACGGCTATACAGATAAATAGTTTGTATTTTTTGTAGAAAATAATGTATGTTATTTTTCTATAATTGCTACTTTTCGTTTCTATAAAATTTCTGACGTTCCTTAAATCTGCAATACCACACTTTGAAAGATTGTATTTGCCAGTAAATGATCATTTTTCATGACTTATTCATCTTTACAAGTATTTGACACCACAATTAAATACTAATTCAGGAAAAGGAGTTTGATGGATACCCCTCGTATTTGCTTAACTAATATTTTCAAAAGTACTGGACCATTGGTTATCAACTTTCGCCTAGGAGTTTTAAAATAAATATCAAAAAGATGTGAATCGTCAATAAAATCACTTAAGTAATTTCTTTCTACTCAAAGTAATGCCAAACGTCTTTCAAATTAAATCAGTATGTTTCCATTTGGAAAAAAAAAAAGGCCCTTCAATTTTTTCAAAAGTTACAAATGGACAAGACAACTAATTAACTAGATCATGACACCCTAAACCAGAAACAAAATGTTACTTTTAATTTTGACCTAATTCAAAAAAGGAAGAAAAATATCCCAATTTTTACATCGAACTTAGCATAGAGTTTCTTCTCCCTCAACGTCTGTAGTACAATTCATAGATGCTGCTCATGCTCCTCCAAGTTGCATGAATACACCAGTATGCCTGTTGATAGACTTCTCAAAAATCAATGAATACTATAACAAAAGAATCGAGACATGGCTGGAATACACTGTTCATCAGATGCATAAATGTTGTTGGGGCATTAGTCAGCCCAAAAGACATCACAAGAAATTCGTAATGACCATAGCGGGTCCTGAATGCCGTCTTCAAAATATTAGAATCTCGAATCTTCAACTGGTGATACCTTGACCTCAAATCAACCTTAGAGAACACTCTAGCACCCTGAAGCTGAAGTTGAAGCTGGTCAAATAAGTCATCAATGCGCGGTAGTAAGTACTTATTCTTAATGGTAAATTTGTTCAAGGCTTATAATCAATGCACAACCGCATACTAGGTGCATCCCATGGCGAACTAGGACTAATAAATTCCTTATCAAGTAGCTCCTGAAGCTGCTCTTTCAATTCTTTCAACTCCGCTAGTGCCATACCATATAGAGGAATAGAGATGGGCTGAGTGTCCGGCACTAATTTAATACCAAAATTAATGTCCCTGTCGGGTGGAATACCCAAAAAGTCTACAGGAAATACATATGGAAAGTTTCGCGCTATCAGGACGGAGTCAATTGTAGGAGTATTAGTACCATCATCCCTAACAACAGCCAAATTAAATATGCCAAACATCCCGTCTTAGTCATCCGTTGAGCCTTCAAGTATGAAATCAATCTACTGGGAGCATAATCTAGGGAACCTCTCCACTCAATCCTAGGCAATCTCGGTATCGCCAACGTTACAATCATAGCGTGACAATCCAGAATAGCATGACATGGTGATAACCAATACATGCCTAAAATCATAAAATCAACCATGCTAAGTAGAGAAAGATCAAATCTCGTTTCCAATCCCCCAATAGTCACCAAACATGACCTATACACACGGTCCACAATAATATAATCACCCACCGACGTAGATACATGAACATGCATAACTAATGAATCACGGGGAATATCCAAGTAGCGAACAAACTGCAATGATACATAAGAATACCTATGATCACTACGTCTGAAGCAACTGCCTCTGGCCTGGCAGAAAAAGCTTAACATCGCGCATGACCACCACGTGACTGACTCGAACTACCTGAGTCCCACCCCGAGCTGGCTGAGCGGGTGGTGAAGTAATTGGTGTGGAAGTCATATCTTGACCTCTCTGCTGATCTGGACCTCCCACAAGGTGGGGACAATACTTCCTCACATGCCCCAACTCTTCACACTTAAAGCAACCTCAATCAGAAAATGGCGGTGGGGACTGAATCGAACCCCGAGAACCGGAATAACAACTAGAAGAACCTGCTATAGACGAACCTTGAACTGATGGAGCACGATATGAACTTTGAGCTTGGAGGGCACTGAAAGTTGACTGACTCAGTTGAGCACTGTATGAACCATGACTAGCTGATGCACCAAGATAAAGCGGACGAGCCATCAGAGAGGGGCTATAAGGACGTCACTTGTTGTGATGGTACTGTACTCTAGATGAGGCAATGTTGAAATCACCTAAACTAAGAGGCCTCATGGCCTCCCTCTCCTCATGCTCCTGATTGTGAACCATCTCTAAGCATCTAGTAATATCAACCAACCTTGTCAAATGTTGCGACCAAAATACTCACGCAAGTGTACGCGATCGACAAATAATATAGTAGTAAGTAAAGTATCGTTCCCACGAGGAATTATGATCAACTTATTGACTAATGTAAACTAAAATAGTTATCAATTCAAGATAAATTATCACAAAATACATAAAGAACCGATTTACAATTTACTTAGTAATTAAACAAAATACAACACAAAATTACTACGACAATTATACAATATTCTGATAACAATTTATATAAAAATATTCCAGGGTCATGGGCTTGCTAGAGATCATACTACTTTCTTAGCTTAAAATTTATTTATTTAATTATCTGGGTTATTGATTATAGGGTTAATAATACCCATAAAAATCTGTTGAATTCTTATGCGCCTATTCAAGTTAAATTAATACCTATATGTCTATGGTATTAATATTAACGAAAATGCATTTACAAATCCTATTTTTCAACCAAACAAGGCAATTAAGTATATATCTATCTTAATCCCGAATCTTTCAGCCGATGCCTAGGATTCAGATCTTGTTCTATTTGATTCTATATGCAATCAAGAATTTCCTTCTTCAAGTTTAACTCAAGATCCATAAATAGTATTTCACTGTTAGCTACGCAATAAAATAATTAATAGAAAAATCAAATAAACAACCCATAATAATAAATTCAAGATCTTCAATCTAAGCTTCAAATAACAAGATCATCTAACACCCATGACCCCAGGATATTTGAGTTTTTAGCTACTCATATTCATACAAAAATCAACAATAAAAGTCTTAAACATAATATAAGTTTATACTAGATGAAGGTTTAGAAGAACTCTTTGAATCTTTGTTCCAAGTTGATGTTCCTATTGATTTTCTTCTCCAAGATGAGTCTCCTCCTCCTTCTCTCTCTAAAATCATATGGTGATCCTCAATAATGGCAGATTTTGCCTTTTTAAGATGTGTGTGTAGGGGTTTTTGACAATTATGCCCTTTTTGGTCCGAAATATAACACTTTTGCGATCCGAGCATCCATCCCAGCACCAGGCGCCCTCCATAGCACCCCATTATATTTAGCTACTATTTTTGGCACCACAGGTAGGGTTGGGCGCCACCTGTGGCGCCCAAATTCGCAAGTTGCCCGGTTTCGTTCGTTTTGGATCAAATCTTGCGCGCTTCACCCCCCGATTGCTCCCGAATCATTCCTACATATAAAAACACTTCAAATTAATATAAATCATAGCATTTAACATCCCAAATTTACAAAACTAAAGTAAAATATGAGGAGATATACATAGAAATATATATGCTTTAAGCTAAACATCAACACCCCACAGTTAGACTCTTACTCGTCCTCGAGCAATTGGACAACCTAATAAACCCCCAACTGCGTACAAAGTTCAATCATAGAGGAGCACCTTAACTTTTAACCACACACTATACTCTTGACCACGATCAATACTGGCACACAAGCATGAACACACAAAAATTCACATTCTTCCCGTTTAAGCATACCCAGGTAGAATATTTCAATTAAATAAATTCCAAAAACCTATTTGCCATCACCCAACCTCAACACTCGACTTGCAACCACTAAGCACCTCAATTCATGCACTTACCCAACAAGAAAGTTTATAATATTACCAATCATTTATGAGATTATGTGCCCTCACCAACAAACAAAAGAGTGAGTATAAATTGATCCACATATTCAAATATAATTTTAAATATAGATTAAGGACATCACACAATTGAACAAAATTCACTCACTCTCACAAAGAATTCATATGCATCTCGTGGTCGTACCATAAGCTTTCCCTCAGTGTATATCTCTACTAATTTAAGCTAGCCAAATCTCGGATCAATTAGGACTTTTAGGTTGTAATGTAGGCTAAGGGACGGGTAGGATACATTTAGGAATAGTGGATAACCCTCCTAAGCACTTTTAATACACTACATTTACTATTCAAGCACATACGTTTCTCAACCAAACTTGCCATATACCACATACCTCTCTTTTCAATTAAGCACTTCTCTATTTTTCACTAGCACGAATCAATAAGAATTGGAGGTGTTTATTTTTCTACATTATTTGAATTATCAATTTTTTTTACACACTCCATACAATAAAGTTCATCGGCTAGTGACCTTTAATTTCAACTTTAGTGCACCAACGAGCCCTTCCATGGTTCCATTCAAAAGCTACTCCCCAATCTATAACTTTATTTCTTTTAGGGACTAAGTACCTTAGGAGATAAAGGTTTAATCAATATCAAATTAAGAACAAAATAGGGGTATGGCTTATAATGTGGGTGCCAAAAGAAAGGTCTATAGGCTCAAAGGGGCTAGCAACGGAAAATTCTATTATTATGTGACAAGCACATCCATGATCAAGCAAGAAAATGCCTACGTCATCTCCTAGATTATCACAACTTACAATTTCGCGTCAATTAACACACGGGGCAAGTTCTAGACTACACAGGATAGCATAGAAAATCACAAATCCTCACACACATGTTGCACATGACTCAATCAAGACGGTTCTGTTCAACTCTCAAGTCAAGCAAGCACAATTAAATGAGAAAATTAAGAAGCATTGCGCTATGCATCCTACAAGACAAACATGAGAGAAAAAGCGTCACAAAATAGGCTATTTACTTTATTTACGCTTCACAATTCAAACCTAATACAAGGGAAAATAAAATGTATGTCATAGCCTAATGTGCCAGCATCCCATGTCAATGAGTATCTCAGGACAACTCAGTTTCTTCCTAAACTACTCCAAAAAAAGAAACTAAAGTGCCCGGTTCGAGTTACATCCTTGGAAAAGAACCAATGCCCAAAGAAAAACCAAGGAATACTACCTAGCTATTCTTAAAAAGAAAAAGGGTGTTTTTAAATCAGACTTTTATCCCTCAAGAAAATTGTCCAAAAGATCCATCGTCGGGAAAAGTCTGAGCTTTTTCAAAAAAAAAATATTTTTTTTTCTTTTCATTTAATGCAACTAATACTAAACTAGACTGACTACACTAGAACTACTAAAAGAAACAAAACAAAATAGTTAATACAAAATATAAAACTACAGCAGAGGTAGTATTCCTCCCACCCTACACTTGAACTATGCATAGCCCTCGATGCAAGTAAAAATGAAAAACGGAGTAAGGTGAAAAGAAAAACTCCCTGTCAATCAGAGTCCACTCCCCCCAGCAATGCTGGGGTCATCATCATCTTGTCTGAAAGGCACCAAAGTCATGGTCCCTGTAGCACCATTGCCATCCTCATCCTCCGTATCTAAGCCTTTGGTAGAGTTGATGTCCTCAAACAAGTGAACGGGGCTGCCAGGTGCAATCCCCAACATCTCCTTGGACGCACTACATAAGTCATCACGCAAATGCGTGCGCTCCACGTCTGTATGCCAACCCTGCTCATGAGTAGGTTCAAAGAGTTATAAATGTACCTATTGAACATTTCCTCTCGCTCCATCCGAGCAGCGGGGGTGAGTTTGGACGATGTCTCCACCACAAATGTGATGTCCATAAACCCAGCTGGAGCCTCCACCACCTCATCATGTCCGGGGTACTCCGGCAAGTCTCGAGATAGCATATACTGAGTAAGTAGATTGCCAAAGAAGAACCGCTGAATCTGCCACCCAAACCTCATGCGCTTTATCTCATTGAGCATGATCTCAGCTACATTAATTGGTCGGCCAGTCATCAAGGAGAAGATGAGACACACTCTAGCTCGAGTGCAGTCATTGTTGTGCTCAGTCGGCATTAGTCTTGCATGGACAAAATTCTGCCATACTTTGGCAGCGTTGTTGAAGTCTGAGCGATACATAGAGAGGTAAATGGTGGTTCCCTTCTTCCTTATCCACTTAGCATTGGAGTCTATGCCACAAAGAGTGTGACGTATGAGCTTATATTTCAGCGTTCGGATCAAGCGTTGGAGTCTCCCTAGGTCGGCATTCTCAACCCCCAAATAGTCACAAAAATACTCCCTGCCCAGCGGCATATACTTTCCTCGTACACGTGAAGTACTTCTTTGAGAATCCCAGTTAGCATATAGTTCTCGTACCATGCTCAGGTTTGCAGGCCCCGGGCATTCCAAGAACTTGTCCATCATTGGAGCTCGCAGCCTGTCAAGTATCTCCGGGAATTTCCTCTCTAAGGCTTCAGTATTAATCCCTATCTTAGAAATGTGCCACCCAGACAACAGGAAGTCTCTGTGCCAAGCTACAGCAGCAGCATCAACCAAGTCCAAACGAAGCCTCGGCCTTAATGGCACTTGCCGAGATCCCTCGGCGACCTGTTTCCCCTTGGATTGCCGTGAAGAGCTTTCTCCCTGCTTGCGCTTTTTGGTCGCCGGAGAGGTGGTGGAGGACTTTCTAATGCCTTTGCATTTGCTAATGCTATCATGAGCCATAGTTTCCTGCAACACAAGTAATCTTGCATGTGAGAATGGTTCAAGAAATATGCATCAGGTTATCGTGCAAGTCATGAAATGACCCCACACTTAAAACCGAAGGCACAAGTAAGTATTGCACTTCAAAGCTATGGGTACTCAAGACTTTCCTATGCTACACAATAATGATTGATCGGGACAACGTGAATTACCAATAAGGTAAGCAAACGCATATGGTATGTACCTTTCACAAATACTAGACTATACTAAATTTGGCTAACTTACAAGATTTAATAACATACAACATATAAGAGAAATGGTGTAAGAACATGTTCATCATCAAAGCCACATTCCCTAGCATGTAAAAGTGTCCCTACACACCCCACACTTAGCCCAAATGCATACACAATTTCATCCGGTTACTCAGACTTCGCCGGGCGCCAAAACTCCTCTTTCAAGCATTTAAACAAACACAATGTGGGCATGAAGTGTGTTCTTATAATTCAACAATGGTGGAACATGGTCTCTGTGATCACGTAATTTTTGCCACGCTTAAATTACTCCTATAGAATTCATTAAAATTAGAATTTTTCTTTTAATATTTGAATGTTTAAGAATTAATTGCATGATTTTTGTGTTTGTTTGTATTTTTGTGCATATTTAGTTAGCATAATTCATAAAAATATAAAATATAGTATTTTGTCATTTTTAAATTCTTTGTTGGGATTTAGTTAGTTTGAGGAAATTAATTAGTTTAATTTTAGTTTAATCCATATTTTTGCTTTTAACACAAAAATAAAAATCAAAAAATAAAAGAGAAAAAGAAGGGTCTGACTTGGGCTTCAGCCTATTAAATTTGTTGGCCCAAGCCAAAATTCCCAAAACCCAAGCCAAAAACCCTCAAAATCCCGTTCCAATCAGGCCCAAATCAGGCCAGTCCGGTCCACTCCCTACTTAATTAAAAACAACGTCGTTTTTGACAATCTATCCTATCCATTAATCTCTTATCATCCAATGGCACATATTTAGTCTTAGGATTTAAATAAAAGTGTCTGGAAATGGTTGAAACCCTAGAGACCATGTTCTTCTTCCTCGTACCCCCGCCTCCCTCACCGGCTCCGCCCTAACTCCACTACCGAAAATCGCCCACGGCGGCGGCCAAGCTTCAAACCTACCCAAAATTTTGCCATCAACTGTCCTCCTCCTCCACTTTCCAATGCTCCAAATATCTTCCTTCGAATGTTGGTCCAGCCCCTCGAATATCCAAAAACAGTAGCGTCGCCTCCGCCGCCCACGGCAGCGCCACCACCAAACGACCCCAGTTTTACACCATGTGTTCTCCCCAAGCCCTTCTTTCCAAATCCATGGCCATCTTCGTTTGAATCCCCCTACATATCCTTGAATTTTAAATAAAAAATTTGGCCTAAACTGTAACGACCCGACCGGTCGTTTTGAGTACCAGCACTCCGTTCAGCAGTCGGAGGCCATGAACAGCTTCATTTCAGGTATTATGACTTGTACGCGTGGTTGGAGCTAAATTTCAAGAAGTCCAGAGTTGATTTGGGAAGAGAATTCTCATTTCGAAAGCTTAAAGTTAAAAGAATGAACTAGGATTGGAATTTTTAATAAACGACCTTGGAATTGGGATCTGAAGGTTCCAGCAAGTTCGTATGATGATTTCAGACTTGGGCGTATGCCCGGATTGGGTTTTGAATAACCCGGGAGCGTTTTGGCGCCTATTGTGGAAGTTAGCATTTTAGAAGAAATTTCATAAGTTTGGCTTGAAGAGCATTTTAGTGTTATCAAAGTCCGTTTGGAATTCCGAGAGTGTGAATAGCTCCGTAAAGTGATTTTGGAGTTGGGGGCACGATCGGAAGTGAATTCGGAGGTCCGTATACCATTTTGAAGCCATTTGGCTAAAGATAGAAATTTGAAGGTTTTTGAAAAGTTTGACCGGGGGGGTTGACTTTTTGATATCGGAGTCGGAATCAAATTCCGGAAGTTGGAGTAGGTCCGTAATGTCAAATATGACT